>APFE030992714.1:43843-63785 GCA_000404065.3 Pinus taeda
AAGGTTCCACCAAGACTTGCTCTTGGTCTCGGCCATGAGAAGTCCACCCAAGCAACTCACGTGTGTGCCCTCCAATCTGTCCATGAGTCATGCCAGTCACTTAGCCATGTGGCTAAAGCATGACCCATTCCTCCGCAATGATCATTGTGTTCCTCCCTTGTCACAGGCCTTTGTAACTTCTACCATAAGGTCACAAACAACCCCAACAAGTCCTGCAACAATCAACAATCCTTGCTTCTCCATATAAGGTCTCATCATAGTCATCCATGGTAAGATGCTTCCTAGCATCGGCAAACTGACTTTGCTCTTCCCTGCATACAGTCCATCTACCAAATGCTCAAGTGAAACACAAGTATCAATACTTACTTCATCATCATGAGGCTCCTCCATGTGAGTCTCCTCATCCATCCATGTCTACAAATGGTATGATCCTGGTCCAACTTGATCAATCTCAAGTTCATCCTCCATCGTTGTCACATCTGCAACATCTTCAACTATCACGGCTTCCTCTTCTTTGTTAATACAATCTACAACTTCATCTTGCTCCATTGTCCAACCAAGTTGAAGAAGTTCGTCTTCAACATTCTTTTCCAAGAATTCAATCTTATCTCAAATCCGAGGATTCTCTTTTTTCATCCGCTTCAACCTGTATAAGGTAAGCAAGAGCTTCCCTTCGCATTCTTCCAAACCTACCATGCCTTGTCGTTCAGCTTGGCCCAAGCACTAGCTTCACCCCTGCTAAACCTGTTTCACCAACTTCACCAAGTTCCCTGTAATCATGAACCGGCCCTTGTTCCACTTGTGTGTGAAATCAGCTTCCTTCACCTGCGAGTACTTTCTTCCACTGTCACTTCGTCACGAGCAACCTTGCTCTTAACCAGCTCCAACCGAGCTCTGTACCAACTGTCACGCCCCCAAGCCTACGGTATTCTTCCAACCATGCTAGGCGAGGTGCGGCACTACCAACCGTTTTCTTTTCACCAATACTTACGATTGTAGACTACGCCTTAACATTCCATACTTAGTTTTATTTTCATTACCAAGTATTATTAATGTGCCTTTATACCAATGAACACCCGTACACATTCATTATCAACAACATTATACAAGAGAAATGCACAACAGTATAAAAGGAGGGGTAACTCCCTGCAATATGAGTCTGCCCGATATCAATATATTATATAATCTTCACTTTTACAAAGTATAGGCTAAGTCCTTGGGAAACCCCAAAGTTATACTTAGCCAATTTTTCACAACTTCGGCAAACTCGGTTGCCCAGCTCGTCGGCACCTCCGCATGGTCACCGCACGACTCACCAACCCTTCGTTCACCTCGTCGCACGATCGTGTTGTTTGCCCAACTCGGGCGTGCCTCCAAGTCACCACATACGGGCGCCTCTGCCTGAGACACACCTCCGTTCACAATGCCAACACTTCACCAAGTCACCGTGCACACTTGCACGATGGGCGGGCACTCACCCGAGTCACCAAGACACCCGTGCCAAGTCATCGCACAAACCGGGTGCTCCTTCGCTTCACCGTTGGGCACCTTCACACAAAGCGGGCGCTCCTCTGTTTCCACCGTCGGGCGCACCTTCGCACAAACCGGGCACCAAACATACACCATGCATGCCTCACCCAACTACCAGGCGCTCCTGCCCACACCTTCACCCAAAACCAAGAAGAACGCCTAACTCCGTGCGGCCTCGCCCAAGAACGAGCGCATCCTCCAAATCTGCACCTTTCTTCTCTTGTGCGTCCACCTTGTAGTTCTGCACCTCTCCTACATGAGCGATTGTGAGATGACCAAATGAGTTCCAACGCACTCCAATATATATGCGTTGTAGGGGAGGTCATGGCTTGCCCAGCCAACCTCACCCACGCCCTTGCTCCATCGCAAAAGCCCCCTAAGTCTCATGTCGGCCTCCATACAAGTTAACACCCATGCTCCACGCATATAAACAACTCGCCCCCTTCTCACTTGTGTGCATTATGTCATCGCACACTCAAGTCATGAGCTCATACCTATGCCAGAGTTGTAGGTCGTTACAAGGGGGGCCTAAGTGGACTTCATCTAATGATCTCTCTTGGTGAGATTACACCATCCACCGAGATCTATTTCTTCTCATAGTTATAACATTTGGTTGTATGACTTGTGTAACATGCCCTGTATATACACATAGTTAAACTATATACCATATCCTAGCATCAGCATGTTTACGACAACCATGTGTGCCTATTCATTTCTCATCTATCAGACCTAGTGGTGTTTGGGTCAAATTGATGGGTGATATGAAAAGGCTACTCCCTGTGAAGGCGCGATATTTTTAGCCAACCCGAGATCATCCTCAAGGATGGGTGACCCTCTTCAGAAGTCAGGGGTCAGTATAATCACAATGTATTGCAATTTAGAACATGGCCTGACACCGACCTTTCGACCTAGGGGTCAACTGGTTTGATTCTACAGCGTGCCAATTTTGGCGATGGGCTCGACCAGATCTACCAGATGAGGAAAAAAGGGTCATCTGTTGGTTACTTTAAACATTGGTTATATGAGTAGCTAGGTGAGTCACAGACCTAGCCGTTGTAGCCTTAGCATAGCGACACATTGTTTCTAGACGCCCCAACACATGTGGCTCCATTGTGGTTATAAGTATTATAATATTTAAATGTGGTTACAATGTTAATTAGAATGGACTTTTGTATATATTACCTAAAACACTCTCCCACTTATATTCTCACATAAGTGCACAAATAAAGAGGGGCTCTCAGCACTAACTTATGGAGTGTCAACATTATATGGCCATTGCCATTAAATTTTTGGCCTTGACGACTAAACCCACTTGCGTATAGTGCAATGACTTCTACACATAAGCATCGAGCCCTGAATTTTCAACAGCAAGTCAACGCTGTCCACACACACACACATATATAGATATCCACTTTTAAATTAAATACTACTCACTTAGGTGTTATGGTTCCTATATGTGGCTATGACTCCTCAACACACACACACACACACATCCACCTTTAAATGAAATACTACTCACTTACGTGTTATGGTTCTTATGCGTGGCTATGACTCCTCGACAGGTGTCTATGACTTGATTCCTATTACGTGCTCATTCAAACACTACGTTCTGCCCTATCACATATAACAATCGATGGTGTAGGCCTCCCTAGCATAGTGTGCTGGGTCCATCTCCCTCAACATCACAATATTATTGTGACCTTAAATTTAACAAGATACGAAATGGAATTCAACCCATATCTGAACAATGCGGTATCACATGTGTTTAGGCATCCCTACCATTGCGGAAACAGAGACGAAACACCTGTGTGAGCCAATTACCTTATTAATGATTGGTTTCAAGGGAGTGATATGAAACTCCAATACAGACTTTTGGGTCTTCGAATCATCAAAGGTTTAATGCATATTCAAGATCCATAATTGATAAAGTTAATATTATTTTATATGTGTCAATGTTCATTATTTTGGTACACCAATAGGGTGATAACAACTCAACCATTGTGCACGACATTTGTAGGAATGTTTGTATGTATGCGATTTGAGCATAAATATTTACACCCAATAAAATCGCCAATCCCTGAACTACTTTACTTTTAAACGTAGAAGGACTAACCAACCTTCCCATAGCAAGATTAAAATAAGCACCTATATCTTTAAGCTTCCTAATCAAAAAATAATTTTAGTGCACCTATTAGTTAATTTGTGACAACCAATGGAGAATTCACTCAAGTATATGTTTATGGATGTATACATACCGTATGTACGGAGGTTATAAATGCAAAAAAAATTCACAACAAAGAGGAAAAAATATGAGGGGCTCATTAACTTAACCACATGAAGCCATGTAATTCAATACAAACCTTATCAAATTAGTTCAATCGCTTAAATATGGTGTCATAACAGACATTGCACAAGAAGGACTTATCTTGGATTCAACTAAATATGGCAACGAAGGTGGGAACTGCGACTCTCCACCTAGTCATAGACAAGTTGCTTCCAGAACTCTCTTTGAAATATCACCCCCAATTCAAATTCTAGAGACATATATATTTCTTGAGGGATGAACACCATCTATCGATTGAAACAGATACTTTAGAGGTCCTCCCACTTCCACCTACCAACCCAAATGGAAGTCAACTAAATGCACAGGGAATCTAGAGGCCTGCTACCTATTGTTCAATAACCAATAACACTAGGGAATCTAGAGGTTCCACCTCCACCCTACAGCTATTTGAAAACCAATCAACCCAAGGAATCCATGCGCTCTATCTCCACCCTGAAATGTGAAGCATAGTAGTTCCACCCATGAGGGGAATATAAAACTCACTATAAAGGAATTTTCTCCCAATCCCTATGATTCTGCCAAAAATAAATGTAATGGATTCCTCTGAGCATTATAGCAGCCTCAAATTTTCTCCACATTATCTAAATATGTCTTCAAAATGTCTTCCTACCCAAAAGAAAATGCACATGTCACTTCCTCTTCTCTATGCTTGATGTTTTTTTTTAACCAAATGTGTGGTCTCGTTGCTTTAGAGTGCTGGTATCTTCCGCCAAAAATGTTTGTTGTTCCTCTTGAATGTGGTCGTTGTATATCTTGCTTCCCTTTTTCTTTTTGTGACTCACCTTCTTTGCATACAACTTTGTCCTCTATCTTCCTTTTCCCAATCACCTTGTTATTTCCCATTGATTTTTCCCATTATCTTATATATCTATATATCTATATTATAATATAATATATATAATATATATATATTCCTCCATCCCATCATGCAATCTTTGTTTCGTTAACCCTCTTGTCTTTGTTTTTTTCCTTTTTGTCTTACTCCCTTTTTCAAGAAAATATGGGCATGCATCCTTGTTTGTAGTCCATAAATATTTAGGCACCAAATTATTAAAACACGTCAACCACCAACTTTTATTCGTTGTCTCAATTTTGTCTGGTTTTTCCTATAGCAAGTAAACTAGGCATCCCAAGCAAGTCACTATTCTTAGCCCCTAGAATCTGTGTCCCATACTCCACCCCTTTTTTTTAAATACAAAATTACATAAAATGTTCACATCACATTCATGAGAAAAATTATGACCAAGGTTGTCACTCACTCCTCCCCATTGGGGGGACATTGTCCTCAGTGTTCTTTGTCCATTTATAATGCAAAATAAAACATGTTCAACACAACCACATATTATCGAAGGAGCTTTATATAACCAGCTGTATATATTATTTACAATCAGTATATACATTTTCTTCAATTAGAAAATAAAAAATGATATGATGTGTTCATAGTATCATCCATTTCCCAAGTGGATTCCTTAGGCCCAAAATGTCTCCATTGCACTTTGACTTGTTCTATTTCTCAATTCCAAAGAAAGAGACTCCTCCAATCTAGAATGCATAATGGCACTGCCTAAAATTATCCCTTTCGATCCACCTATAGCATAGACCAATAAATCGCATGATTATAATATTTCACATATATTTTAAACAAGGAAACATGGAAAACATCATGTACTCTGACAGATGGAGGTAAGGCCAATCTATAGGGCTTTGCCCAATTCTTTCAAGTATCTCAAATGGCCCGCAAAACTGTGGTGCCAACTTGGCACATGACCCAATATTCAAGGAGATTTTCTTGGGTCTAACTCTCAAGTAAACATGATCCCCAACTTGGAACTCCTTATGCACCCTATGTTGATTTGCATAGGTTTTATGTCGGTCTTTTGCCACATTTAAATTTTTCTTGATGGCATGTATTTGTTGCTCCATTTATTTCAACATGTCTGGTCCAATAAGAATCTTATTCACTATATCACTCCAACTAATAGGAGTATTACAACTCCTTCCATACAATGCCTCAAATGAGCTCATCTTCAAGGACTCTTGTTAACCATTATTATATGCAAAATCTACAAGTGGGAGATACTATTACCACTTCTTTTGTTGGTGAATTACATACCTCCTCAACATGTCTTCAAGGATTTGGTTCACCCTTTCTATTTGTCCATTGTATGTGGACAATAATCTCTACTAAAGGCCAACTACATCCCCAAGCGTCCCCAAGCCCGCAAACAGTTCCTTCCAAAACTTAGAGGTGAACTTGGCATCTCTATCTAAAATGATTTTCTTGGTGACTCGAAGTAGCCTCACAACATATTTTATGAATTGCCACCTCACTAGTTGAATTAGTGGATTTGACTGCTACAAAATAAGCCACCTTGCTCAACTTGTCAATGACCACCACAATGGCATCATGTTTTTTGGAGGTTCCAGGAAAAGCTATAATGAAATCCATAGAGATCATCTCCCACTTCAATTCTGGAATGGGAATAGGCTGCAATAGGTCTGTTGAATATTTACATTCATCTTTCACATGCTGATAGTCCAAGCATCTTGCAACATATTCAGCCACTTCCTTTTTTAGATTAGGTTGATAATAGAACTTCTTAATGTCCATAAGGGTCTTTTGGTATCCCGGGTGACTGGAATACAGTTTGTCATGAAAATATCTCATTAGGAGTCTCTTCAAATCCATGTTGTTTGATACATAGATTCTATTCTTGAATATAACCAAACCATCTCCTGAGAGATGATATTCCTCATCCTCGCTATATTGCTATAGATTTATTTTATATGCTGATAATTCTCATGATGTTTCCTTGCATGCTTGACCCGCTCTACAAGATCCATTCCATAAGAGCTTATGACTTCCATTTGATTCAATTGAATCCTCCTACTGAGTGCATCAAAAACCATGTTTTATTTTCCCTTGATGTACTTAATTTCGAATTCGAACTTGCTAAGTATGGCTAGCCATCTAGCTTGCCTTACGTTCAACTTATGTTAACCAAACAAGTATTTTAACCCATTTTGATTTGTCATGAGTGTGAATGTTCTACCAAGCAGGTAATGCCTCCACATCTTTAATGCATGAATAATGGTGGCCAGCTCCAAATCATGAGTCACTTATTTTTCCTCATGCTCATTCAATTTTAGTGACTCATAGTATACTACATGCCCTTCCTACATCAAGACTCCATCGAGTCCCTCCTTGCAAGCATCTATGCAGACTACAAAATCCTTATTTGGACCTACAGTCCTCAACATTGGTGCATTAGTGAGCAACTTCTTTAACTTCTCAAACCTTCCTAAACATTCAGTCGTCCACTCAGATTTATTTCCCTTCCTCTGCAATGAAGTGATAGGGTGGCTTATATTCAAGGAGCTCCTGATGAATCTCCTATAGTAGCCTATCAACTTGATGAATGATATGATCTCATTCAAGTTCTTCGGAATTAACCACTTTATTATGGGAAATAACCTTTTCTGGATCCATTTATATCCCTTGATTAGAGACAATGCGTCCCAAATAATGTATATGTTATTGGAAGAAATCACACTTTCTAAGCTTTGCATAAAGCCTTTGTTCCCTTAGCAACTGTAGCACACAACTAAGTGCATTCTCTTCTTCATTCTTTGAATATACCAAGATGTCATCAACAAATACAATAATATTTTTTTCTAAATAAAGATGCAACACAATGTTCATTAGACACATGAAGGTTGCAGGGGAATTAATAAGCCCAAAAGGTACCACTATAAGCTCGTAGTCCTCGCATCTCATATGAAATGTGGTCTTATGGGTATCTTCTTCGTTGATGCGTACTTGATGATACCCAAACCTTAAGTCAATCTTGAAGAATATTGTTGCTCCCCTCAATTGGTCAGATAAATCATCAATTTGTGGCAACAAATACATATTCTCTATGGTTACTTTATTTAATTATATGTATTCAATTCATAGCCTGAGTGTGTTGTCCTTTGTCTTCATGAACATGATTGGTGTTCCCCATGGAGACACACTTGAACTTATATAGCCTTTATCAAGCATTTATTCCAGTCGTAATTTTAGTTTGACCAATTTAGGAGTACTCATAATGTATGGTTCCTTGGACACTAGTGCTGCTCCATCTACCAACTCAATCGAAAATTCTACCTCTCTATGAGGAGGTAATCTAAGAATATCCTCTAGAAACACAACCCTGAACTATTGCAACATGGGATATTTCATTAGTATTTTACTCTCTTCCTTTCTAGTGCTACTGTTGGCCTTGTCATCACTAGTAACTTGAACAACAAATAAATGAAAACCCTTCTAGTAGATACGTTTGGCCTACATGGTTGTAATTTATCTTACTAACGTAAGCTTTCACTTCCCCTGCAAAATTATTTTCCCTCCTACTTCATCTAGGCACTAAATTTCCTTCTCATAGCAATCAACTTTGATACAATGCTTGTATAGCCAATCCATGCCCAAAAAAATGTTGTACACTCACAAAAGAAACACATTTAGGTGTGTTGTCATTCGTATGCCTTGAAGATCAGTCACATACGATTTCACCCAATGGCTTACTCTTCTCTTGGTCCTTATTGCTAGCTGAACCAACCATGGTTCTCCATGCACTTCCTTGGCTAGCTGAAATTTCTCAACAAGCGCTAGACTGACATAACTTTAGTTAGAACTAAGATCAATCAAAATAGAAATAACTTGATTGCACAACTTACCTTCCATCTCAATGATGGATGCTTGGTGGTCTTCCTAACAATTATTCACCGCTGAATAAATCTTGGGCACACTCTGTGCTACGTCTCCCACACTGCAAGCCTCATATGCACTGTAGATCTTCGAGCCTATATTTTCTTGTTTTGGGCGGTCTCTTTTCTAGTGGTCTCCCCCACATGTCTAGCAATGCAATGGTTCTTTGGCCTCAAACTTGCGTTTCTCTCTCGTAGACTGAGGTGCATGGCCCTTATCAGCTAAACTAATTTACGGCTGAAATCGGCTTACATTGGTTGTGGTTTTGTTGCCTTTCTTGTCTATAATATTCTTAGGCCACTTATTTTTATCTTTTCCACTTCTCTTTGCTTTCCAATTACCCTTGAATTTTAGCCTTTTTTTTTTATTTCTCATATCAATGCTTTAATTTCTTCATGGAATCATCCAATGTTTGTGGTTCTAGAATCTCAATCTAATCCTTGAAGGATAGAGGTAACCCACTAATGAACCACTAGATATTTTCCTTCTCATCCTTGAGATATGAAACATATCACAAGAATGCTAGGAATATGGTGATGTATTCTTCATCTGACATTTGTCCCATTCTGAGCTCATAAAATTCCCTTTCATTGTTGTCATAA
This sequence comes from Pinus taeda, assembly GCA_000404065.3. NCBI lineage: Eukaryota > Viridiplantae > Streptophyta > Pinopsida > Pinales > Pinaceae > Pinus > Pinus taeda. The sequence goes on from APFE030992714.1 coordinate 53,070, forward strand.
TACCTGTCTAATAAATACTTTTCCCTAAAGAGACCCTTGAACACAATCCAAGTCAACCTCTCTTCAGTTATGCCATTAACATTACTCAAATATTCAGACCATATGTCTACTTTCTCCCTCATACTATAGGTGGCTACCCTTGCTGTTGACTGTGTTGGACCCGCCAACATTCAGGGGATCACCCCGGTATGAAGTCCCAACTAGACCTCACATCGTTTGGTGTGGGAATCCCATCCTGTATGATGGCCCAGTTGCCATTGTCTTAAGGATTTTCCTTAACTCTTGCTTTCCAGCACAAGAGAATGGTCTGCTTTGTCTTTAGGAGGTGAGGTTCGCGTGCCTGGTGAGTGTAAGTATACTTGTCTCAATGGTTCTTTCACTGTGAGGGGAAGAGAGTGAAGGTGAGTTCGAGTTTGAAAGGGATCAATCCCAACTCGACTAGGAACACACAACACAAAAGGACATACACAACTTCTGGCAGAGCAATGCACTCGGATGTCACAATCACAAAATACAAGGTAAGATAACATGTACAACACCCACTGATCAGTTCGAACGACTGCAGTGGTTGTTACAACAAGGTTCATGTGAAAGGTTTGTTTGATGTTCAGCAGAGCAGTTGACACGGACGAGACAACATTAAAAACATATACAACACATTTCCATTAATAGATTATGCATTAAAACAAATGAATCAGTTCAGATGTAGAACACAGGTTAAAGCAACATGCATTACAAGTGTTAAAGATCAGTCTTACAACAAATATAATACATGTGTGAAAACGTGTTGGACTGTTAACAAGATTCTAAATTAAGAGAAAGTTCCAAGACACATCATTACACCATACATCACTAACCCTGTTAACGGGGTGTTGGAGCCACTAATTACTCCTCAAAGAAAAGATTACAGACTCTCTTGGCTATGTGGGAGGAGCTGAGGTGAAAAGTCCTTTCATGTACAAATGAGGGGGGTATTTATAGCCAAGGGTGAAACTAACCCTTGTGGTTGTTCGACTACCCTCATGACCGTTTGAATTCCATGAGTTTCCGACTTACATGACTCTACGTTCAATAAGTGGGTCTCTTGGACTTCCATGTTACATCACATTGATTGAAAACAAGCCCATAGGGGAGATGTGGGCAACATGACTCATTAGTTGACTCGACATGACTTGACAAGACAATTTTGGTACATTCGTGCTGCTACTAGAGAGCATGTCGAGCTACAGTGCCGCTGACTGATGGATGTCTTCATGGTGTATCATAGCTTCACCTCTGCATGGTGAAGTGCGTGAAGTATTCAATGGTCCTTGGTTTGCTTGATGATGCTTTAGCATGTTGTTCCTTGCTTTCATGCTAGAACGCTTGACATGCTCACTTGTTCGTTAAGGTGCATGTTTGTCGCATTCGTCCATTTTGCATGCTTTGTTCGTTCATCCGTTAGTGAACCTATCCATCTGCATGTGCTCCCTTCATTCATCCTGTTCGTCATCTTGATGTGTTTGTTGGCGTACACGTGCCTGCAGTCACTCATGATGAGATGACATCAAATCCAAAACCTCCTAATCTACCATGACATATGATCATGCGGATTCAGGTGACCGGGAGAGGCAGTAGGGCTTTGATGCAGGATGATGGCTCCAGGAAACTGTTGATGAAAACTGCGTAAGAGTCACAGAGATATAAAGATAGACAATCTGAGTCGACAGTGACTGTCTGCAGGGTTAGGCTCAGCTGGGAGGCAAAATTGCGCAAATTTTGGGAGGGATAGTTCAGGCTGTAGGAGGGCAAGTAGGCATGATCTGTGCATTTTCGGGAACAAATAGTCAGCAGAGGTTGGATAGCCAGATTTGCACAATTTTCTAGAGTAATGGACTAGGCTGCATGAAGAGTCAGCAGGCAGGGATTTCGCATTTTTCTATGGAACTGCCCGGGAGACTGGCAGCCAAAACTACACAATTCCTAGAGGGAACTGCTAGTTGGCTGCTGGGTCACTGGTAGGAAAAACTTTGGAATTCATAAAGGGAACTTCCAATTAGATGTTGGGGTCACTGGCAGCCAAAACTACACAATTCCCGGAGGGAACTGGCAGTTGGCTGCTCAGTCACTGGCAACAGAAACTGCGTAATTCCTAGAGGGAACAGACAGTCTGTTGCTAGGATTTGTTCGCTGGGAAAACTGCATTGAGGCCGGGAGGCCGGCCTGCTAATCATCTATGCACAATTTTTGAGCTGAGCTAACTAATGGGAAATGGAAGGCCTGCTTATGAGCACTATGCAATTTCTGAGATGAACAGTTGGTTGACTATCCGGATGACTAACTGGGAAAATTGCGCAATTTTCAGAAGGAGACAAGGACGGGCACTTGGTGTCTATCCGAACTATCTGCATAATATCCTCAATCAATTGAATGGGTGTGGTCAATGGTCTCTGCGAATTTTTGAGGGGAGTCAGTCCCGGGGTGACTGTTGAGTCCGATTGTCCGAATGGCCAGCACGAGAGTTGATTTAGTTGCTTGTGGGCAATGCAGCTTGAAAGGACTAGCTTGGTGCTTCTGCGTTGTTTTGGTTGACAGTCGATTGAGTCGAAAGCAGGGTGATGGTCCAACTGTCAGTGAGTCTAGTTGTCAGAACTTCAACGAAATGACTAAGTGTGTGAACAGTTAAAAGATGCATAGGTGATCATACGGACACAAACTCGCATGACTTGATGACAAAACGACAAAGCCATCCAGACACACATGTTCAACATGACTGACCGACAGTGTAAGCGACAAGTGCGAAACTCATGATTGATTGTTCATGATTGAGACAACGCTTGCGCGACAATGAATGTGACTATGTGTGTGAGTGCGACATATGCTTTCATGGTGAACACAACAAACACATACAAAGCAAAGAATTTGATCATAACCAGAACACGGTTGCAAGCACGACTTAGACATCAACATGCAGGGACTTGAATTCAATAAACAAGAAAGGTGAATGTAAAGACTCACATGAGCTCACGGAGTGAACCCGAGTGTGTGCAGTCATCAAGTGAAACTCTTCAAGGGAGGCTTTGAAATTGGTGCAAGACAAAATTTTGGAGGGTGGTTGTATCCTCTACAACACTTGGCAACACACTAGTAGAACTCCAGCTTCTCTATTTTGGTTCATTGCTAGCATAGGGCCTTGGTATTTTGGGGAGTATTGAATCGTTGTGCAAGTTACTTCAGTTTCTCCACTCACCCCATGGACATACATGGTTCACCCTTTGCCAACTCAGTCAAACACAATCAAAAGTTTAACTTAGATCTCATTGTTTCGAATCCGGGAAGGATAGTTTAGTTCGCAAGTTCAAGATTTTCAGAGTATAATTTTTCATCTTTGGTGTTGCTCCACTACCATCAGGCTTGGCCACTACCCCAACGGAGTCACACAGGAACACACACATTGCTCCACTACCAGGGAGCTTGGCCAGTAACTCGGTGGAGTTACATGCTTCACCTCTCTGCACCAGAAGCCTTTCTCTTCTTTCACCTTTGTATTTTTTAAGAGAAATGTGCATAGGCACTTATTTATTTTTGGCGCGGAAGAGGGATCCCAACTTATTGAGAGAAGAAGAGGTTGTTCCTTTAGAGAACCATGTAAGACCTCTGATGTAGGTTTGCTTGTTTATATTTTTCCCCTTCTCCATTTCTACTAGTTGGATTAGATTACACACACAGAGCAAAAGGCTGAGTACAGGCATGGGGCTTCCTAGTGTGGACACAGGTTCACAGTTGGACCAAAGCTTCCCTTACAGACGGTTCATATTTTCTGTTAGTACTTCATCGACCGAAGGTTGTAACCTAGCATAGAGAAAATGGACACAAGACTGGCCAAATGCCCTAGTCTCACAAGTCTCTTCAAATTCCAGTCACATACTCTATTCAAAACCCAGAATGTAGTAGTTGTCAACACTTATTTCCAGAAACAAAAATAGCAATATATCAAACAAACAAAATGAACATGAACAAAAATAGTAAGCAGAATCAAACAAAGCGAAAGAAAAGATAATAAACAAAACAAACCCAATGAAACAACAAGCAACAAGCATGCTATGTACATGGCACGGGCGTGGCCCGACCTACTGAAAATAATTCTTGAGATCTTTTCTGTTGACAGGAAGGTTGCCAATCCTCCCGTTGAGTGATCGCAAACGATACGTGTATGGGCCAAGCTTCTCGTGAACTATGTATGGGCTAATCCACAGGGATTGGAACTTCGTATGTTTGACTTTGGCTTCATGGGGCTTATCCCATTTCAGAACTAAGTCACCCACATTGAAGCTAGCTTTCCCTACAAACTTCTTATCGAACCACCTCTTGATACGGTTCTGGTGGAGTGTGAATTTTTCTTTTGCTTTCATCCTTTCTTCCTAGAGCTTATGGAGAGCATCCATCCTGCGTCGAACTAGCTGGCAAGGCTTGCCTTTGGATTGCTGGAAAAGTTGAAGAGCAGGAAAGTAGATATTTGGTGGGAGGATAGCTTCTTTACCATAAACCATGAAGTATGGTGAGGTCTTCAAATAGGGCTTAGGTGTTACACGGTCAGCCCATAGTGCATTCATCAGGGCGGTATGCTGGTTATGCTAATCAGAGAAAATGGTCTTCTTGATTATACGAATGAGGTTTTTATTCGTAGATTCTGCTAGACCATTTCCTTGCAGATAGCAATTCGATGAATGCTTTAGCACAATACCATTCTATAATGAAAAGTCATAGAGTTTCAAAGACAAAAAATAAGTTACATTGTAAAAAACAAGTGATACCAAATGCCAAAGCATGAGATGATATTTTACTAGAGGAAGCTAATGACCTATTGGTTGTTCACTTGTTTGAGCAGAACTGCCTATGTCCATCATGTAACGCAGTCAATTGATGTTAGGATATAGCGGTGTTGCTTTGATGAATGAGGGAAAATTTCCCAAACGATGTCCATGCTCCACTGTTGGAATGGTTCAGTAACTGCAACATGTTGTAGTGGGGTTGTTGATCTTTGTGTTTTGTCGGCGCATCATTGACAGACCGAACATTTGTAGGCATATGCATGCGCATCCTTGAATAATGTGGGCCAGTAAAAACCAGCTTGCAAAACCTTGTGTGTCGTGGTATTTCTCACAAAGTGACCCTCGACGGGTCCGTCATGTCGATCTTGAAGTACCTTCTCTGATTCCTATGCCTCCAAGCACCTGAGAAAAAATCCATTACTGTTCTTTCTGTAAAGCACTCCATGCACCGAATGATATGGTAAGGCTTTCAAGTGCAATGCCCTCTTCTGTCTGATATAGAAGTGGGAGGGCACGGTGCCATGCTCAAGGTACTGGCGTACATTTGTGTACCAAGAGGTTCTATTTTCTGTGGAGGTTGCTCACATTATTTAGTACATTTCAATTTCCTGCTCCCAACTAGCGAGCTCTTCTTCATTCCCCAGAGCGTGTACTGCTTTAGCTGCAAGTCTGCAAAGCCCACATCCTTTGATCATTTGTACTGGCTTGATTTCAAGATCATATTCTTGCAAAACTGTCATCCATTTCGCACGTCATTCTCTCAGCTCTTGTTGTACTAGCAATGTGCGAACTGCTGGGTGGGGGACGAAGACTATGCAGTGGTTCTTCAGCAAGTAGGGCTTGAAGTGTTTCACTGCCTTGTAAACTACATAATCTTGTTTGTCAATGGCGGGGTAGTTAAGCTTTGTTCCCTGCATGTTTTCACTCATGAAAGAGATGGGACGTTCATCATTAGCTTCGTCTTTTTGAGTGAGTACTGTAGCTAGTGAGTTATCGGAAGCGAGGGTGTATAGAAGGAAATATTTTTTGAAATCTGGGCTATAAAGTGTGGGTGCTTTAGAAATTGCTTGCTTAATCTAGGTGAATGCATGCTTTTCTTTCTTGCCCCAAGTGTACACTACATATTTCTTGATCATGTCCTGCATGAGCTTGACTATTTGTGCATAATCTGAGATGAATTTCTGGAGGAATTTTATCTTGACTAAGAAGGACTACATGGCTTTCTTGTTGACTGGGTGATGATTCTGTGTGATAGCTTGGACCCAGTTTGGATCCACCTTGATCCTGCTCTTGGCAACAATGTGTCCGAGGAGTTTCCCCTCCGACATGGTGAATACGCTCTTCTTGGGATTCAAGGAAATCCCGTACCTTCGGCATCACTCGAAAATTTTCTTAAGATGGCATATGTGGTCTTCTTGCCTTCTTGAGAACGTAGTCACATCATCGAGGTATACTGCCATGCTCAGCCCAATGAGTCCACCAAAGGAGATGTCCATAGTGCGCTCAAATGTTGCGCATGTGTTTACAAGAACAAATGGAATTTGTCTATAAGTGAACGTACCCCACTTGGTACGGAAATTATTTTTGAGTCTGTCAGGTTCTGCTACTAGAACCTAACTGTACCTTGAAAAACCATCAAGGAGAGAGAACATATTTGCCATAAATACTATTTGCAAAATATGGTCCATAGACGGCACGGGGCAGTTGTCTTTGTCAGAGGCGCGGTTAACATTCCAGAAATCGAAACACAAGCGGATTCCCCGGACTTCTATCATACAGGGACAAGGTTGGAGACCCAAGTGGAATGATGAACTTTATATATGATCCGTGCATCCAACAATTTAGTAAGCTCTTTCTATATGAGGGATTCAAGTGACGGATGTACTTTTCTCAGCTTTTATTGATATGGCTTGACCCCTTCCTTGATTGGGATGATATGTTGGATGATCCGTGTGTCATAAGTTTTCAGGTCGTCATACGTCCATACGAACACGTCTCGGTACTGTTTGAACAAGTGGATGAAGGCTTGTCGTTCTTGCTGTGTACAACATGTACCAAGTTTGACAAACTTCGTATCCTTTTTTGTTCCCAGGTTTATCTGTTCATGCCTCATGGTGGAACTATGGGTCTTCTTGTTCCTTGGCCCTTGGAATCACTCTTGTAAGTCATATAGCTTTTCCAGTGATACCACACTGTTTTTAATAATATGGCCTTTCATGTCATCAGCTCTTGCTTGCAGAGAGAATTCATGCTCTTCATCATCTATTGTTGCATCTTTGAAAACGTCAGTGTTGGCCATAAAATGTAGTATCTATTGATCATCATTAAACACACGTAAGTTAGTTATGTTGTCTGGGATAGATGGTTTGTACAAAATTTCAATAGTAAATCTATCCCTAATCAGTGACATTCTTGAGGCTGCATTACACATATGTGGCACAACAATGATATTAAACACTTGTAAATTTGAGATTAGTTGCCATACCTCTTCTTGGTAGTTTTTTAGATGTGGTGATAAACAATGAATGGTGTCATGTACCTCCCGTACTGTTATCTCTGAATCACCTACAACTTTAAGCATGACTGCATTGAGGCTGATGGCTTTTTGCAAGCCCAACACAAATGCTTCATATTCTGCTACATTGTTTGTGCACTCAAACTCCAAGAGGATTGGAACTAGATGCTTCCTATTGCAAGGGTCGATTAGAATGCACCCGGCTCCTGAGCTGTCCTGTGTCTTTGATCTGTCGAAGTACAAAGTCCACAACTCATCTATACACGGGCCTCTTGATGTGCTAGACTGTTGCTACTATTGTCGCTACTACTACTGCTACTATTGGTACAATGTGTTGTACAAGTTTCATTACCATGAGTTGGGAAAGGAAGGAGTCCCAACTATGTGTCTGGTGGGGTTGGAGCTATCCGTGCAGGATAACACCCCAACATTGTCTCAAGGAGGCTTTTGCCGAACATGAGTTCTATTAGAGCCAACAGTTCATTCTCACCATTGATGTGAGTGACATTATGCTTCATGTACCTCTCAAATTCTGCTTGGATTTGGGTTCACTTGCTCTTGTGTGGAAGCCACATGTGAGACCAGTCTGTAGCAAAATATCCATCCAACTTGTTGGACCAGTCCCTACTGAGTAATAGACCATATGCTTCCGGGATATCCACAACCACTATGTTGATACATTGGTGGATTCGACTGTCATGGGATAGTCGAATGATCATGTCTCGTAATTCACCAATAGTTGGTACCAATGTTCGATCAAGTTGGATGATTTGCACAAATGTCTTGCTCCACTGTGTGTTGATCCTTTTAGCGATGGAGAGCAGCATGACATTGGCTTCTGCACCGGAATCAACCAAATAGCCTCGAGTGTACGACTATAAAAGGTATTTTTGACTCACTTCCAGCTTGGACAAGAGCTCTCAGGATGATGTTCTTCATGGAAAGAACGTAATTTCGGATCTGCACATTGTTCGAGCTAGAACACAAGCTTCTGCGTAGTTTTTGGAACAAACTAGTTGTTGCTTGATGCACTTCTTCCCTGTCTCTTCCTAGGCGGGTGACTACTTGCAAATGTATTTGATCTACGTTGTTTGAGTTTAGACATTTCAGTGGACAAGCTCTTGACAAGATGAGTGGGGGTCTCAATGCCAATTCCTTCCTTGTCTCTACCCTTGCTCGTCGTTTCTTACGACTTCCTGCTTGCATCCTTGGAGTCCTTCGTTGATTCATCATCCTTGATGACTCCAACTACATGCAGATCTTTCTCAACAATGATAGCCTCTTCACAATTTTCCAATAGTGTTGGTCTTGCAGCTCGCTTGACGAACTACACAACGTTGGTTGGCAATGCGGATGTGTAGTAATCAGTGGTGATGGAGTCATGAGGCTTAGTGTTTGCTGGGAACTTGTTCAATATACGCGTAAACCTTTGATTGAATCTTTCACTTTCTCTTTTCCCTCCATCTTGAGGCTTCCCAACTCTTTGAGTAGCACGGTTGGGTTCTTGTCATGAACGAACTTCTCAAGGAATATGCGTTTGAATGCAACCCAATTATATATAGAGTTCGGTGGAAGGCTGTGATACCAAGCAGCTGCGCGACCAACCAAGGTACATGGGAACAATCTACATGTGACATCATCATAACATACCTCAAGGGTCTGCAGCTATAGGTAGAAGTTGTTTAGGTGGTCTTCTGCCTTTACCATGCTGTTAGGGTCGAAATTGACATTCATTCTCTTCACTCACCTCGGCATCTTATGCAAGATCGCTGGGAGAGCCAATGGTCACTGAGTCATCCATTCAAGATTTGGATTATCCATCTAACCGTATTCTTCGTACTCTTCCTCTCCTTCGGAGTCTGATGTTTCTGACTCTGAGCCTGTTGATTTGTCTCTGCCTCCGCCTCCTTCGCTGCCTTCCCCTTGCCTCCTACACCAAAGTCTAATCCCGAGATCACAAGAGTGCCTTGTTCACCTTACCGAAGGATTCGAGGTTAATTTTCATCTTTCATAGCTTCTCCTGGACCTTCAAGTGTGGCAAGGGTTTCTTCCTCTATTGATGATACAACAACTATCATGGGAGTGGCCTTTGGTTTCCTCACTGTGCATGGAAGATGTTTTCTATCTAGGATTAGTCTGACTGTTCTTGCGAGAGCGAGTGATGGGATGAACAAAGCAAAGGTGTTGATATGAAGTCTCATGCTCAACACTAGGTGAGGAGTAACCAACTACTAAATCATGTGTAGGTGAGAGAGAGTGCGAGTTACTGCCTTGACCATATGTTTGTTGAATGAGTGTGAGGGGAATTTTAGCTAGGTACAACTAGCCACCCTCTTTCTAGTGATAGAGATGTTGATGGTACTAGACCTGCCAACATTCAGGGGATCACCCCGGTATGAAGTCCCAACTAGACCTCACATCGTTTGGTGTGGGAGTCCCATTCGGTATGATGGCCTGGTTGCCATTGTCTTAAGGATTTGCCTCAACTCTTGCTTTTCAGCATAGGAGAGCGGTGTTACACAAAAATATTGTCACCTTGATTATTTGCAGTCAGTATGAGTCTATCATCACCTATACCAACCTTCTAAGCAAGTCTCAGACCTCAGCTCTTCAAAACAAGCTTTGGAAATGAGAGAAAGACATCAAAAAGCAATGTAACTCTGGTTCCGCTCTTTCTCTCACTTTTGCCTGTGGGCCCGAACCTTTTGTTCAGAGTACCTGCGTACTTATATGCTCTGTATGTAAAGGGGAGGGTGCGTACCCCTGTGAAAGTCAAAAGGCGCAATTTTTATCTTAAAAAACTCACTTTGGGTTAATTCTAGATGTTTCTAGAAGGAATATTTGACGTGGATTGTTCGCTCCAAAGTGGTTCATGCATCCCAAAAGAGAAGGAGCTAATCCCTTGTTAGGAAGAGCTATCCCTTTGAAGGAGGATTCTATCCCTTTGAAGGAGAATTCTATCCCTTTGAAGGAGGACCTAGTAACTGCCCTCCATTGCACTATAAATTAAGGCATTGGGTTAGTGGCTAGAGAGGTTAGAAGCTGAACATTTTTGAGAGTAAATGCTGGTATAATCAAGAATTCCTATTTGAGCTTAAGAGTAGAGATCACATACCTTTTTGGCTTCATTGGGGAGTGAGTGAAGCTTGTCAAAGTAGAGGAGACTTCTTGTTGGACCCTGGGAGGAGCTTGTACAGCGTCAAGGCAAAGGTTGTAAAGTTCTTCTTTTGAATTAATACAATCAGGCTCATTTTTCTCAACAAGTATCTCATGTTATTTGTTTCATGGACTCCTTGACTTTCATGTTAAATACGTTTTATAATATTGGATATTCAGGTGCTATTTAATTGTTTTCCTTGTTTGTGCTTGCAGGTTTGCGACAAAGGAACT
>APFE030992715.1:3273-22418 GCA_000404065.3 Pinus taeda
AATAAATTGGTTTTGTTTGTTTGTTTGTTTGTAATACTTAATTACTATCCACTATAAAACACTTGATAATTATTTTCTTATACATATGACTTCTTTATAATTATCTTTTTAATATACTCCTTTCGTAAAATATTCAAGTGATAATATTTATGACTTTTGATTTTACTTTTATTTTATTTAAACTAACGTCACAGCAATAGATTTATGAACCTTTCACCTTCAATCAATATTTTCTTTGTCAATATAAGTATATAGGGTGCCACTTTTAAACTATACTTTATACCTTTTAATTTTCACTTTTTCATATTCTCTTTCCCTTTTCTTAATAAGTTTCTCTTTAAAATATAAAATACCTCTTTTTCTTATGACGACAACTTCAATTCCTTTTCCTTTTAATAACCTTTTATACTCTTATATTTATATAGTGTCAATTAACACTCATTATATATATATATATATATATATATTTTCGATTCTCACTTTTATTTTATAATTATATTTTTTTCAAATATTCCTTATATTCACACTTCTTATGTTCCTTGAGATCTTAATATGTTTTTATTTGCACCAATAAAATATTTTTTTCCAACTTACAAATTATCATAAACTAACGTACGGATGTGTCTACACTAAGTGTGGCGTTTAATTGAAAATATGGTGATGGATTAAACGTGAAGAGTTGCGACCATTGCGAAGGAGATGAAGCGTCTGTTTGTGGTTGACTTTGATACAACAGTGGAGTTCGTGTAGGGCGGAAAAGTGAGGTTAATGGAGGTAGGAGCGTGGGATAGGCGATAGGAAAATTGAGAATAACAGTGGAGCGCGCTGGTGGTGGCTGTTAGGATGGGATAAGGAGTGGCTGGTGGTGGCTGTTAGGACGGGATAAGGAGTGGCGGTGATGACAAACGCAGTGGCACAAAAACGGACAGTCGGAATCAGGAAGGCAGAACGGATAGCACGGGGGAGTAGTGATTGATCGATGCGGTTTGGGTGTATAGATAGTGGGTAGACACAGGCAATGGCGTGGAAGGCAGCGGACAATGGAAGCCCACTGTGAGTATCTATGCGTATAGTTGTGGAGGCAGCGTGTCCGTGGAGCGCGAGGCGTGGAACAGTGTGCATAATTGACAGAAGAAGGGAGCGATAGAATGCGTATAGTAGAGATTGCATCGGGATGCTTGACGTAAGGCCTAGGTGAGTGGTTAGGTTGTGGTGTCTCTTTTTTTTATTTAAATATTTTTGACTCTTTTTTTTTTTTAAATATATATCGACCTTTTTAATTCTCTATATATATATTTTTAAATCTTTTAAATGGCTAAAGGCCTGGTGACAAATCTGGTGAATTGGAGAAACTCCAAAACTAGTAGCGAACGCTGGAATAACGACGGCAACACAGTTAACGACAGGGTGATGGCCAAAGGCCTGGTGATCAGCCAAGCGTTGCTTCGATACCAATGAAGCGAACAAAGTTCCTTCTATAAATTAATTACTCCAAAAGACTTGGAACATAACGATATCCATGAGGATACAAATATTATATATTAAATGTGTGGATAAGAATGATAACCATAATGAATTACAATGAGAATGAGAGGCTTGCTTTTATATCAGGCAAGTGTCTCTTCACGAAGAGTCATGTCTCATTTAGACATGCATTTTCAACCTAATTACTAGTTTAACTAATCATTATTTATGATTATTATTGCTTAGAATTATTTTGCATTATTTTATATATTTTATTCGTAACATAATCCTCAAATTACACCTAAGGCACACGCTTAAATTCTGTTGCATGCATGGTTATATATATTAAACCATTGTGCTCATATTTTAATACATGCGTTGATATATATGAAGTTCCAGTGCTCATATCCTCCTACATCTGTTGTTATCTGTCAAATTACAGATAGACGCTCTATTTTTTTTGTTTACTGACTTTCCATTACCCTTCAGGGCCATGCCACTTATATCAATATCACTACCTATTTTAACCATGCAGGTTTAACTACCAGTTCACACCCAAGTAATTTACATAAGAAAACAAGATCTATGCTATCCCGTCTAACTTATATAGTTTAATTGGTTTTCTTCTTTTCCCAGTCGTAGCAACAACTTAGTCTTTGCTTACTGCAGTTTTCTAACCTGTAACTTCTAGCTAGTTAATTTTAGTTCTCAACAAATTCCAAGTATTCTACTGTTATAAATTCATCGACTATTTCGGTTACATAAGTGCTAGTAAAATAACACAATTATGCAGTAACATTGATATATCTAACCAGAAAACTGAAGTCATGCTCAATGTAGAATCTGCACTGGCACAAGACATTGACCACCCAACCTCGAACTGTCCTCCAGTCCCCCCTAAGCCAAGAATGCTTTTTCTAGAGAATCAACATTTCCATTGATTCCCTCTATGGGTAGTTTATATCCTTCTTCATGACACTGTTTCCCTTTCAACAGTGTCCCACTTTTATGGGCTTTATTGCCCACTTGCCTAGCCTTTTTCTTTTAAAGCCCGCCTTTTTTCCCCCGTGGTGCTTTAATTGCAACCAACTTAGCATCTTTCTTCAGCTAAGCATTGCTAAGGGTTTTTTTTTTATCTCCCACCCCTTAGTCTTATCTAGAAATTTTCTAAAATCATTATCATGAAGATTTTTTCCAATCACATTTGTCAATGAGATTCTTTTTCTAGATTTGTCAAGCAATTATCATTCTCGAGTGTCTTCTCCAAGTACATAAAATTATTTTTATTAATAACATAAATACTTATTTACAACAATTTATCCAATGTACCTTCATGGCTTTATTGCCATTCTTACCAACACAAGTAATTAAATCAACATTACGTATTAGGGGATATTACATCTTGTTGCTGATCTGTGGTATGTATTGACTACGGGCTTCCTATGTGGCGCTTTATATATTTATTTTGAGATAATACATAGTGTATGCAGGTACTCAATCCTTGGTCTCCAAGTTCACAGATTGTGGGCAAGGATTACTTTGCTTGGATCTCTAGTTTTTATATGGTGGAATGAATCTTCTCTTGGGCTATAGTGACCATTCATTTTTCTGAAGCGTTTTAGCCATTCTTTCAAGGAAAAAATATCATAAAATATTATTTTCTCAAAATCCATTTGAAAACCCATGTATATTGTGTAAATTTAAATTTGTAAATTATTTTCTAATTTGGGTGGGGGTTTTAGTTTTATTTTTGTATATATTGGGAATTGGGTGTTTCTATTTTCATTTTTGCAGGTTAGATCGAGAAATTAAGTGGGAGAAGAGCTAGATCTAGGCCCTTGAGGGGAAGATTTATTCTCTTGGAAATTTTGGTATGTTCTCCACGGAAAAGTCTTTTGGGAAAAAAATCCAAAGAGCTGAAGCATAAGTATTTTGAGCAAGGGTTTCAACCTTTTCAAGACTTCTAGGCCCGAATTGCCTTCCTAGGTCTCACCGTAAACCTTCCTCCCTTCAACGCCTTGGTTTAGGCCTTGTTGTGGGGTTTTGAGGCTTTGGCCTCCTTTATTCCCTTTCCCTCAAGCCCTAGAGGCCTTGCGACCTCCTCTTTGGCCCTCCTTCCTCCACCGTTAGGCCTCCTCGGCCCTCTGTCCCATCTCGGCCCTCCTTCTAGCCTCCGCTCCTTCTCCTCAGCCCTAATCCCTCTGCCTCCATTCCTCCTCCTTTCTCCCTCGACCTCCCTCCTCGATGCTCCTTCCTCTCTTTCCCTAAGCCACAACCCTCCAAGGGCTTGCGACCTATCCTTTGTGGCCTTTAGGCCCTAGGCCATAGGCCTCAGGTCTTGCCGTTAGCCCCTCAACCCTCTCTTTCCCAAACGCTAGCCTCATTAGGCCTAGCGTTGGCCCTTTGAGGCCCTACTCTTCATCCTTGTGCCCCGATCTATCATCCTAGCCCATTTATCCGCCCAAACTTGCTTCCCTTAGACTTGTTCTCCAATCCTTGACCTCTTTTGCCCCAAAATTGACCTAAAACCCTAAACTGAAATTTTAAAGCTAAATACATGGCGGTTTTTAGGTTTAAGGTCTCAAAATTCTTATTTTTCAAGCGGCAAAGTGATCCCAAAGTTTCATCGATTTTCAATGGTGGGATCTTCAAGGCCTTGGGCCTAGGGTTTGACCTCTAATCTTGTTTTCTGCAGTTTTATTATAGCAAGCAAATTACTAATAATTAGGCTCTAAAATCACAAACTAAATGGTCAAAATCATTTAAAATTGCAAAATCTTTTTTTCACAAATCTTGGCCTCTTGGGTATTTGAGTTTTGGCCTAGATATAACATTTAAGCTTGCTGGATTTTTCTGCATAACTGAAATTTTCTGCAATTTTGAAATTTCTGAATCCAATACTTAATAAGGGCTAAAAACTGAAATTTTCAATTTCTGGATTTTTTTTCTTCTTCTATTTTTGGAAATATTGGGCATCTATTTTTAGCTTGATTAGTTTGTTGATCTGTGTTTAACTCACTGCTGTAATAAACATATCAGTTCTGAAAATTGTTGAGTCAAACTCTCTAAAAGCCCTCAAATTGAAATTTTCAAGTTCTAGTGCATTTTACTATTTTTGGAAATATTAACATCTATTTTTTAGTAGTTTTATCTTGCTGATCTGTCTTTATTTACTGCTGCAAATCAAGAAATCAGATCTGAAATTTTACTGACTACATCATCTTAAAGTGATCTAAACAAGCTGAATTACATTTGTTGGTCATTAAAATTTCGGTGTTTTATGTGTTGGACAAGTTAAATTATTTATGCACTGCTGTTACAACATTGATAAGATCTGAATTTTCTGAAGTAGTATTGCTGGTATAAACTGTCATAAATCTGTGATCAACGTCTTGATATTTTAAGCGTTTGGCATTTTGGGTTTCTTGATATCTTGTGGAATATTGTTGAAATTTACACTTGTATCTCTAAGCATTTTATCTTGTCTAAGATTGCAATTCATTATTGTTAAGTACTTTTCAAAAGATTCTAATTAAGTACTTAAACAACTGAAGAAAATCTTAACTCAAGATAAATCTCACTAATAATCTCTTGCATAAGCATACTATATCTAGATTTGCATTAATAATTTACCTCCTAGCATAAGCCAGATTGATAGAGATATAGGACAACCCTTCTTATCTAGCTTGAGGGGCCTTTGCAACTCTTCGATGGTTAACACGGTGACCTTTCAGTCGTCAAAGCCACAGTCTTTGCAGCACCGGAGGCATCATGTGATAGAAGCCTATCAGAAGGTATCGTTAATCAAGCCCTAGCCTGCTACCTGTTAGCCTCCTTCCCACAACCTACCTTGGAGCCCACCTTCAAAATAGTTAAAGGAAAGTTATACTTAGACTAGGCATTTAACTAAAATTTACCAAGATCACTGCATCTCACATAGGTTCTAGGATTTGCATATCATATAGGTTAGTCAATCATTCAAGTAGCGGGTATCCATCTGGTGATTTGGTTCCAGTTCATAAGAAACAAGAATTTGTGACTCCATTAAGACATTGGTCTCATAATTGAAAATCTAATTTAATCAATAATCTTGCTTAATTTCAACCAAGTGGCTAGGTCACTCATCTGTGTCTCCCAAGTAAGTTGATTCTCAAGTAGCCTGTTGTTGGGAGACAACTAGAACGGAGTGGGCGGGGATCAGAGTGACAACCCCCATCTTGAGTGTTGGCGGGTGCCTGTACAATCCAGGCGACAACAGGAACTTGGCATCATAATACTTGACAACTCAACGACCTTTAGGGATGAGCTGGCTACTATAGGGGGAGACCACTCAAATCTTCCTTGGGGCTTTAGCGACTCACTGATAGCATGGGAGACTTCCTCAACATGGAAGGTTGGTCGATAGGAGGATACTAGGGGAAGTTCATGCGGGAGAGACTTCATCGCAATAGGGATTGTGTTGTGCCTTCAGGAGTTTACTCTCAGAGTGCATGAGGTGGACTACTTGGTAGGGAAACTTCATGGGGAGTTGGACAGAGTCCTACATTATCACGATGCTCAACTTATTGATAGTATGCAGGGGGCTGTTGGTACCTTTGTCTGATTGGACAATGAATGGAGCAAGGTGTGCTTCACATTGATTAGGATGGCTTCAGATCCTAGTATTGAGGGATTCCTTCATGTCAAGACAATGCTGAGATTGGGGATGATTTAGTGCCACATTTGGGACCCTAGTATTATTCGTGGTTAAAGTGGTGATCAACAGTCAAAGAGGGCACTTGTACAGGTATTGCTTGAGGACAAACTATTTTTGGCGGAGAGGATTTTCATGTCTCCAATTAATAATTTTGTTAAGGAAAATTCTCAATTTTACAATTTTGGCGAATAATTAATATTTTTGGAAAATAAACTTAGGAAAATGGGTTATGAGGGCTCAATATAATTTGTGGAGAGAAAAGAAGGCCAAACTTAAGAGAAAAGAAAAATTAAAGTGAAGTTGTGGAGGTTACCAAAATGGAAATTGAACCATGGGAAGAATCAAAGAATTGTATCAAAACATAGTGTGAGAGAAATCGATCCATGGTATGAGGAAGGGAAAGCAACAATAAAAGGAAGGCTAGAGCCTCATTTTGATTATTCTATTTGGCATCTCATTTTGGGATTGGAGAGTTTGCTTGACCTGCTTAGCTAAATCAACCAATGCTGTTTAGCACAAGGAATTTCCAAGCGGAAGTGCCACTCTCATTTTGGAGAACTTCGAGTGTCTCTTTAATGAGGTAATTTGGGGAGTCCAATTCAGGATTTCCACAGAGCTTTATTGCAGGTATTCACTCAATTTGCCAATTCTTGGGCGTAGAGGCAGTTCGAGTTGTTCATTGGGGAATCAACTATTGTGGGTTGGATTTTTAGTTATTTTGCAGGTGATTTTCCCTATTGATGTCGATGATTTTGTAGAGGATTTGCAAGGCAAAGATCAACATTATTTGTGGGCCGCAATTTCTCTTTTTGGAGCTGCATTGGGGTTTACTGGTTATTCTCTGTGTAGGGGTTGAGCAGTGTTGTTTTGCTGGGTATTGGAGTTGATTTTGGCTGGGAGTTTGAGGAAGGAATTTTGCTGGGATTTGGAGGAGTATCCCTTTGGTTAAATTGTGCATTCTTGTAGTAGTTCGATTTCTGTAGGTCACTACAAACTGTGAAAGGGCCACATGCTGAGTTTGGGGTTTAAGTGTCTGGTGGATTGAACTTGAGATTTTTTGGGTTTTATGAGAGGAGTGCATTGTTAAAATTTTTGAATTTTTCGGGCGATATTCGGGCCTGAAATCCTCATTCTTATAGCAGGGCGAATTGTTGGTTTAATTGAGATTTTCACACTATTTTAGGCATTCCGGGTTAGCTGGAATTAGCTCAAAAGATTTCTAGGTTTTATTGGTTGGGGTGTGAGGAGCCTCTCTCTAATTTTTCAGTAATTTTGGAGCAGTTTTGAGGGTTCATTTCACAATTTGCCTCCAACAGCAGCGACAACAACAACAACAATTTCAGGGCAGTGTGTTTGGATAGATTGAGCCATTTCAGTTGGAGATTTCACTTAGTTCCTCACCTAGGTATTACATGCGTCAATGCTTGCAGTAGCAAGCCCAGGTTCTATCTATTCACTCCATTGTATTCAGTTCCAACTTTAAAATTAATAAATCGGCTAAGTTTTACAGTTGCTATTCTATGGCTCTCTGACCTATTTCTATTTGTGTAAATTTGTGCCTGCATGTGTGAAAATTCTTGGCTATAATTTAGTGCATGTTTTGATATTCATTGTATTTTCTAGTTTGGAATTTTACATTTACTTATTAGACACATTAGAGCAATTTGAACTTAAGTAACTCCTAAGTGTGTAAATATCATAACAACCTCCCTTAAGAACAATTTGGAATGAGATTGAAAAATTTACAAAGGTGACACGATACGAGAAGGAATGAGGCATTAGAGCCTATACTCCCTTAATGACAACTTTTGGAACTTTTAACATAGATTGAAGTTTAGAAAAATTCACTTATGTAAGAGACTTTGTGAAAATGTCTGCAACTTGATCATTTGTAGGGCAAAAGAGCACTTCAATAACTTGAACATGAATGAGTTTTCTGATGAAGTGCATTTGTAGCTCAACGTGTTTGATTCGTTGATGTTGAACTAGATCTTAGGCGAGCTTGATTGCACACATTGTCTCTTTAGAGGGTGGTCAGACATTGCTATTGGAATCCAAACTTTGAAAGGATCCATGGAAGCGAAAAGACTTCTTGACATGCATTAACTGTTGCTTGATACTCTGTTTATGTTGAAGAAAGAGCAATAGCTTGCTGCTTCTTACATGCCCAAGTGACAGGTACATAATCAAGGCTGAAAATATAATTTGCAGTAGACCTCTAATTATCAAGGTTTCCAACTCAATCTAAATCGGTGAAACTAACTAACAAAGGAGTTCCCCTAACTTGTAATGTATACCAAATTGAACTATGCCTTAGATATATCAAAGTATCATTTTTGCTACTTTCTAACGACTTTCATGGGGTGTTTGCATATGCCGGGAAACAGGACCAACAACAAAGGAAATACCAGGATGGGTATGAGTCAAATATAAGGGGCTATCAACTAACTAATGGTACAATGTGGCATCAACTTTGGGTGTAGTACATGTGGCAACAAGTTTGACTCTAGATTGAAAGGTATAAGGGGTTGGTTTACAGTCTTCCATAGATTGGGAAAGATAAATTCCTTCCTTTGTTTGCAATACTTGGAGGCCAAGAAAATAATGTAAATAGCCTAAGTCTATCATTTCAAACTTGTTCTTAAGGATTGATTCCACATGGGTTAAAAATTTTAGGGTCACTACTAGTGAGGATAAGGTCATCAACATAAAGAACGAGGATTATGGGACTGCTTCATACTTTCTTGTTGTAGACATTGGGGTGACAATGATATCTAGAGAAGTCAATGTCAGGAAGAAAGCCATCCATTTTTGCATGCTAAGCTTGGAGAGCTTGTTTAATACTATAAAGAGATTTCTTAAGGTGACAAACAAGGCTGGAGTCACTTTGAACATAGCCAGGAGGTTGTTCCATGTATATTTCTTCTTGTAGATCCCCATGCAAGAAGTCGAATTTAACATCCATCTACTGGACCTCCCATCCATGTGAGGCAACAAGGTATAGAACAAAGTGGATGGAATTCATTTTGGCAAACAGGGGCAAACGTTTCATTGTAGTCAATTCCTTCAATTTGAAGAATCCTTTAGCAACTAACTAGGCCTTATTTCTTTCAACACTTCCATCTGATGCATACTTAATTGTATACACCCATTTACTTTTGATAAGTTTTCTTCTTTTCGGAAGAGGGAAAAGTTCCCAAGTCTCATTTGGCATCAAGGAATGATATTCTTCATTCCTTGCCATTTCCCAATCTGGATGGCCTAAAGTTTTTGCAAATGCTTTTGGATCATGTTTCTCTAAAACTTGAGACAAATGAGAGGAGGCTTGCTGTAATTGTGAACATGCTTTTCATGTTGAATGGACCCATATAGGAAGTTGTGGTATTTCTGCAAGTTTATGTTTTGGAGGAAGGTGAGCAGGCAGAGGTGGATTTTTATCCTCACTTTCATCATTTGAAGAAGGAACTTGAATAGGAGTAGAAGGTGGCACAAATGTCGAAGATGCCTAGCTGGCCGAAGAGGTACAATTGCTAAATTAGGGCTCACAGGCCAAGAGATTTCCATCAAATTTAACATCTCTTCTAATTATTATTTCATTAGAATAAGGTTGAAGAACTGTATAACCTTTTACATCTTTAGAATATCCAACAAAAATACACTACTCACTTTTAGGTTGTAAAGATTTCCTTTTCTCATCAGGAATATGAGCCCATGTAACACTACCAAATACACAAAAGTGAGTTACATTTGGTTTAATTTTAGTCCATTCTTCTTTCAGTGTTATATTTTTTCAAGTCTTAGTGGGAGTGCGATTTACTGTGTAATTTGCACAATTGATTGCTTCCACCCAATAATGAAGATTTAACCCCTTAGATTAAATCATACAATTAGCCATCTCCTTTAATGTACAATTTTTTCTTTCCACAACATTATTTTGTTGTGGTGTATGGAACAATATTTTGCATTTGAATGTCCTATATGGTGCAGTAAGTTGTGAATTTGTTGTTGACATATTCACCTCCATTATATGTCTTAACCTTTGCAGTTAATGTCCAAATCATCAATGGAAGTTAAGAAGTACTTGTAACCAGAGAAGGAAGGAGAAGAAAGTGGACCATGCAAATCACTGTGGGCAAGCTACAAAGGGGCCAAGGCATCCCAAGAGGTTTGTTTGTCAAAACTGTCACGATGATGTTTGCTGAGAATACCACTGACACAAACACCATATTTGCAAGAAACGAGAGGAAGACTAGTCATCATATCTTGTTTACGTAGTTGCTAAAATGAGTGATAGTTTAGATGACCAAATTGCTCATGCCAAAGTTTGCTTAAGTCATCGTTGCGAGCAACAAAAGCTAAGGGAAGAGGTGATGACCCAAAGTTGTCAAACTTCTACAATTTGGTAATATCATCGATTATTCTAGTAGCAAGGACATGCCTAGGATCTTTTAAATCCTTGATTACAACATGGTGAGGTGGATTTTCTATTGTTTTACCTTCACGTAAATGAGTAATCAAATGTACTGATAGAAGGTTACAAGAATGTTAAAATTGGCAACTAGGGCCAAACTCCATGTGGGTCATCTTATTAATGGAAGCTAATATTTTTCTTGGATCCCTCTCATCGAGAGGTGTAGAATTGATCTAAAGATCATCCGATTCGGATATGTATTCATGGAGATATGAATTTATTTGTGTTATGGGACAATTCGTCAAAGTCGGCCAACAACCAAATAAACCCCACTTGTGCTCAATGTTTTAGTATAAATAGAGGTGGCCTTCAAGTCATTTCAACACACTTGGGATCTCTTCCTCTCTACTTGTCTTTGGGTTTTAGTAGGATGAGAGATCCTAAGGGATAACGCTGCCCTGATCTAAAGGGCAGAAGCTGGAACTGCTGGGAATAGCCAGAACTGCCGAGAACAGCCGAAATTGCTGCAATTGTTGAAACTGCCGGGAAAAGTTGGAACTGTCGGGAATAGTTGGAAAAGCCGGAAAAGCCGGAACTGCAGGAATAGTCGGAATTGTCGGAACTGTTGGGAAAAGTCGGAACTACTGGCACTGTCGGGAATAGCCGGAACTACCGGAACTGTCGGGAACTACCGAAACTGTCGGGAAAAGCTGTAATTGCTGGAACTGCCGGGAATAGCTCGAACTACCGGGAATAGCTGGAATTGCCCGGAATAGCGGGAATTGCCGGAACCGTTGGAACTGCCTGGAATAGCTGGAACTGCCGGAACTGCCCAGAACAATCGAAACTGCCGGGAACTACCGGAACAGCTGGGAAAGCTGACGCAGAGGGCAGAAGCCGGAACTGTCGGGAACAACCAGAACTGCTGGAATTGCCGGGAACTGCCGCAACAGCCAGAGCATCTGTCTTTGAAGGAGAGCAACATGCAAGGGACAACTAACTAACATTGGGACAGTGGTATGGTACTTAGCAACAAATACACCAAGCATGCAATGTTATTGCTAGCATGCAACAACAAGCATGCTAAGGACAACAAGCATGCTAGGGACAACAAGCACGCAAGGGATAACAAGCAAGCAAGGTGTAGCCTGAGCATAGGTCAGTACAACAACATGGTGTAGCAATGGCACATAATGCTGTACAATGATGGGTACAATCATGATTAATGAAGCGTGATGAGATGCAACATAGTGATGATGGGTACAACATGGTGCAACGCGGTGAGGTGCAGCATGTTGACGAAATGCAACACAACGATAGGTGGAGTCACCTTGGAGAATCAGTTGAAGCAACATGTCTTCAACTGATTTCATGTATCATCTTCTTAGAGATGATCTATGCTCTTATCTAGATAAGTCAAAGTGTTGATTTTTGTTGTAAATTTACTATCTCTCTCTCTCTCTCTCTGTTGAACTATTGAAGAACATATAAGAAGAATTGATCAAGGGTTTCCCCACATTGGGGTTTGTCCCTGGCTAGTGCCACATCTTGTGTCCTCTTGTCTTGGCTTGGCTTCTGTGATTTATGTTTATGTTTTATCTGCAATTTACTTTGATGCTGATGTGATTGCTAATCTGGAAAAGATATTGAGCTAACTGTGAAAATTGAAATAAATTGCTCTAAGCATAGAAAATACCTAAAATTAACAAAGAAAGATTTGGAACACATAATACATCATTGAAATGACTAGTATTTACTTGAATTGTTCTATACAATACAACATTAAGAGATTGATTGTCACCAACAAATATTTGTTTGGCGTTACAATTATTAAGAGCAGAAAAAATGGCTTTATCCTTAGCCATATGATAAGATGCGGCAGAATCAATAAGCCACTCATAAGAAGAAATAAAGATTTTATTGGAAGAGAAACCAAAAGATTGTTGATGTTTTTGCAGTTTGTCGCATCATGTTGACATTCTCCCATTGGGCCATGCTGATTTGGCTAAGGGGCAATAATACATTCGCCCATGGGACCATGCTGATTTGGCTAGGGGTGAATGGCCCGAGGCACTCTTTCTCCCATTAGCTCTGGTGTTTGGCTTGGGAAGATTGGTCCACGATACTCACATTGCTTGCTCCAGGACGAAGTGATCTATTTTTTTTATAGAGTAGGTTTGATTTATTTATTTAATGGGTTTTTTCACCCACTAGTGGAATAGACAATTCTAGTCTAATGTTGAGTTGTAATGTAGTCGCAATAAGTAAAGGGGCTTCTTGTGATGAGGGGTTTCTTAATGGGTCTCTACTCAACATTAGAGCTTTATATAAATAAACATGCATGTGAGGAGACACTACATCAACATAGGAAGTTCATTTCATGTCTTCTCTAGTGGAGGAGAAATTTTAGCCAAGGAGAAATCTGTTTTCTGGGGTTCATCTTTTATCTTTCTTCATCATTCCATCTTTTCTCTTAGAGGCCGCACGTGTGAAATTGTACAACAATTTGACCTAGCCCAGCCACACATGTGAAGGGTTGACCAACGAGTTCACTGATTTGTATAGTCACCGTGTGACAGTTTGACCAACGCTGCCGCAGACTGCACAATTTGAATGCAGATTGCAAACCGTATGTGTGATAGTTTGACTGCAGATGACAAACGAATGTTGACCATAGATTTCATGGTTGACTTTTGATTGGTTTGATTAGTGTTGACCAACAACAATTTGTCCAGGTTTCTTTGATGATATGACTTGTAATGTTGGCACAAATTTCAAGACATTCTAATTTGTAAACCTTGCTGAAAAGACGATTTATCCTTAATAAAAGTTGCTAGGTTTTCTCTCGAATTGGGTTTCCTAGGGTAAATATTTCTATGATCTTTATTGTTTCCACTGCATTTATAGTTGATATTTTCTGTATAATTATTCAATGATAACAATGGCACGAGAAATAATGTTTGGAAATCATTAGGAAGTAATTATCATATCAGAAAATTGTATTCTACTGCACATGCTATAGAATTTCGACATGGTATCAGAGCTTTGTTGAGATTAGCCATTGATTTCAACCTCATATTTTAGTATTCAACAGCTTGTACAGATTTCAGATCTCTTGTTAAGATGGTGCTTAGTCTCAGAGTAGAAGATAGGTTGGACGATTCTACAAATTTCAGATCTTGGAAGACCAGAATACTCTTTGTCTTGGATGAAAATGAGATTCATAATCATGTGAAGGGAAATGTCTCAGAACCAGAAGGTGCTGAGGAGAAAGCCAGGCATAAGAAGAATGAAGCAAAGGTTAAGAGGATCTTGATAGATTGCATAAAGAACAATTTGATTCCACATGTTGCTACGCTGAAGACTGCAAAAAAAATGTATGATGCCTTGGTGGGATTGTTCGAGAGTAAGAACACTAGCAAGAAATTAGCCTTGAGGCATCAACTCTGTTGTATCATGATGTCTGGATCAAATTCAATTGCCACTTATCTCATGAGAGTCTCTCAGTTGAGAGATCAACTTAAAGCCATTGGAGATACCATTGATGATGCCGAGCTTGTTATAGTGACTCTAAATGGATTTCCTTCTTCATGGGATCCATTTGTACATGGTATTTGTATATGCGTTGCACTGTTGATTTTTGTAGCTATGGTCAGTATTCAAATTAAAAAGAAAGAAAAAATATTTTTAATTCATGTAGGCTCAGAACAATTAGGTCGGCCCCACCAATTGAATGGGTGACCCTTGGTCAAAACCCACATGATTTGACCACTATAAATACACCATTTGACCTCCCTCCTTGGCATCAATTCATATCTCACAAAATAACATATCTTCTGTTCGCACGTGCGAAGGAGAGAGAGAAATAAGTCTAAAGTTTGATCGGGCTTTTTGATCTATTTGACCAATGTTGATTGAGCTCCATTATGATCTGTTTGACCGCATCTTCCATTGCTCTGTTTGACCGAAATTTTGGAGGGTTGATTGAACTTCTTTTTGGCTTAGTTGACTGCAGAGTTGAGCGAATTTCTGAGGCACATAGTTGACTGAATTTTTGAGTTTGACCGCACTCTGCCTGTGGCAGTTTGACCGAACTTTCTGAGGCGCAGTTAATCGATACTTTTTGGGCAGTGTTTGACTGCAGGTCAGGGCATAGTTTACCGAGATTTCTGGGCAGTAGTTTGACTAGATTTTTAGGCAATTGTACGAGGTTTGACTTAGCTAGTTTATGTGTTCAAGTTGACTAAGTTTGAATAGAAAAATCAAATTGTACCTTTGTTGAATTGAACAATAATTTCTCCTAGCAAATATTGCTAGGTTTTCTCCCAAGCTTGGGTTTCCTAGGTGAAACATTTATGGTGTCTACTATTCTACTGTGATCTCTACTATTCTACTATTCTATTGCATTTATAGTTGAGTTTTCTGAAGTGTAATTGATTAATGATAATCTCGAAAGTGCAAAAATATCATTAGAAGTAATTATCAGTAGCAGAAAATTCTGCTTGTTTTTTTAGCACTAGAAAATGAACATGGTATCAGAGCTTTCGTGAAGGAAAGAACATTGAGATCACTCTTGAAGACACCTACTTCTACAATATAATCTGTGACCAGATCTTTGACCATGGGTTCATCTACTAAGGCAGAGAATAAGTTGGAAGGTGCTACAAATTTTAGGGCTTAGAAGACAAGGATTGATCTCATTCTTGAAGAGAATGATGTTATGGATTATGTGAAAGGAAAGGTTACTGAACCACAGGATAATGAAGGAAAAGCAAGGTACAAGAAGTCTGAAATAACAGTTAAGAGGATTCCTGTTGAATCCATCAGAGACCACTTGATTCCATATGTTTCAGGACTCCATACTTCAAGCAGATGTATGATGCCCTAGTAGGATTGTATACCATCAACAACATTGGTCAGAAAATGAGCTTGAGGAACCAACTTCATGATGTTCATATGACTAGAGATGGTACGGTGGCTTCCTACTTCATGAGGATCTCTCAATTGAGAGATCAAATTCAGGCTATTGGAGAAAGCATTGAAGAAACATAACTTGTGACTACATCTCTTAATGGTTTACCTGATTCATGGGATTCATTTGCATCTAGCATTTTTGGTAGAATAGAAATTCCTAAGTTTGATCAGCTATGGACCTCATGTACTCAAGAGGAATCTAAAGTAATATCAAAAGGGAAGATTTAGAGGCCTCAAGATGGTAAATCTCAAGCATTTGCAGCTCATGCAAATAATGATAAAAGGAAGAATAAATTTTGGAAACTTTCAGAAAAAGAATACAGGTAGAAGACCTGCACCCAATTATGATTCGAAGAAGAAAGATTTGTCAAATGTTCAATGTTTTCATTGTCACAAATTTGGTCACTATGAAAGCCAATGCCCTGAAAGGAAGAATGATAAGAAGAGGAAAGGCAAGCAACATGCTTCAACATCAACCATTGATGATGATGCGCATCCAAATCAAAATAAATTCAAGAATGAAAGTGAAGAAGATTTTGTTTTCTTTTCCACTCTTTCAGGTACTGTTGCAGATCACAATGACATCTGGTTAGTAGATAGTGGTGCCTCTAGAGTCTAGACATATGACAAGTAACCGTGAAAGTCTCACAGAATTGGTAGAGAAGAAGTCAACATTAAAAGTGGAACTTGATGTAGAATGTAACTAGGTTCGGTCTTCATAATATCTTGTAATTATCAAAGAAGAATGAAATGTATTTATTGTAATTCCTTGCATCATGGGTTACATGAGCAAGATGATTTTATTCTAGGACAGACTTCTTCTTGACGTCTCTTAGGATTTGTATAATTATTATGAAGTCAATGGAAAGTCAAGAAGTCCTCCTTATGAGCACAGTCATCCTCCTCAATAAGCTTCAATGAATGAAGAAACATCAATGAAGAATAACATGTCGGCTTGCTATTGGATAAAAGTCATATCGACTCTAATATTTATGATTATGGAGATGCAACGGTTCATCAAGTTCAGGTCGGCTTATTTATAGACATCGACTACTATATAAAGGAGCCTAGGGTCACTCCACAGATATACAGTTCGAGCATTCTTCTGTAATTCTCGGTGGCATTGAAATTCTTGGATCTGCAACTCTTGGATGCCAAGACAGTCCTGTAGCTTTCGGGTGTCCACACAGTACCACAGTTTCGGATTCCACAGTACCTCAGTTTTGGGTCTTCTCCACAGTCTGCACTTCTTGGGTATGAAGCCACAGTTCCACAAGGATGTACCTTGGTCTCTCCACAGTGATCTCGGTGATGATGCCTGCCATAAACTCGGTACAAGTAAAGCTACAATGAAGTTCAGGTGCTACATGATGAAGAACAAGACGAAGAGGAGGATGACTGTGTCTCAGAGAGACATGCCAATGTAAAGAGTCTTTGTCAAGGTCAGTATGCTCATCTAGGAAGAATCTGTAAGGAGAGGTTTGCGGTTTTTCCCCTCAAGAGGAGGGGGTTTAGCCCTGGCTTGAAAGCCTAAAAATTGTGTCACTATCTTATTGTTTTGGTTGCTATTTGATGTACTGAATGCACACAATAATAAGGATCTAAGATAATATAAGAAGATGTACACACATAGTAATCAAGTAAGAGAATTTGTAATAAATAAAATGCCCATAAATTCCCAACATGGTATCAGAGCTATGGTTCAGTCAAGGGCAGTCAATACAGTGATATTAGGACACCTAATGTAAGGATCAATCCTCTTATGGCATTATCATCTCGGCATACATTTCAGAAAGACGGTCAAGCCTCTCAGATCAAGTCATAGAAAGGAATTTGGTGCTAATTTAGGTGATATGATCTCACTGCGAAATTACAGTCTCCCTCCTGGCACTATTTCAGATTATAGTGAAGCTCTCATGTTGGAATTTCTAAGTCTGTCTGTTAGAAATCCTTCATGTATTTTTTGATTTATTTCATCCTACTTGTTCTGTTAATTAACAAGTTATTTACCATGTAAATACTAAAAATAAATACAAGTACATGATCAACACATATAGATCATCAATTGAAGGAAAAGCAAGCACACAAGTGACACTGTTATCTTTGGACTAATGTCCCCGGAAAAACCCAATGCGGGAAAACCAGTGCAACTATCTAAGGGTTTTATTATTAAGCAGTTTCAGAATACAATATGGGTGCCAGAAATGGCTCACCCAACAGAGAATGCTCTCGGCAGTAGTACCTCTTAGTCAGAGATAGATATTCTTGCTACAAACCCCAAATGTACAATCCCACAGCTCTCAGCTCCAATTTGTCCCACGAAATCTCCCAGCGTCAACCTCTAGGGTCTGTGTCAACCTCTTTGGCCCAGCACCACCTTAACTAGCCTTGCATCAGCCTCTGCGTCACCCACGTTGGCTCTCTCTGGCACTGCGCAGCTCCTGGTTGCCTCTCGCTGCTTCTGTGTGGCCTCTAGCGGACTCTATGTCAACCCTCTCCCAGCTTCTGCGTTGATGCTCCAGGTACCCTCTCCACCTCTCTGCTTCTGTATTCACTGCCCCTCAACTGCAACTCTGATCACTCCTTTGATTTCCTCACCAAGCCTTGCCCCAAAAAATCGAATTCTTGATCAACACAGTGTGTTCTCCAAGTGACCCTCAAGCCTCTTCTTATACTTTTCTTGTTGACAATTCAACGACAGAAATTAAGTCCCTAATCAATGGCTAGGATTAGATTTGGCTTGATCCATGACTTTTGGATCATTCTAACTTAGTTTTATATTAATTCACATTAATATTTTATTTTCCCTAAGTTTAGACTTAGGGACTCCATTAAAAATATTAATTATTTTAATATCTCCCAAACTGCTTAGATTCTACCCAAACCATTTCTGGGTATTGGAGATCTCATGTGCTTTAGCCTCTCCACCAATTTTCGTGGCTAGAGCACATCCGATGCTACCCAAATCAACACTCCCTCTTAGTGAGGACTGTGCTCTAGTAATACTCCTCACTGAGCATCACCCTGATCATCCAACATCGGTCCTTGTGCTGATGCTAGGCCTGCTGCCCAACATACTTTGTACTGCTGCATCATGTACTGCTACCCATGGCCCTGCCACTGCGACTGCTGCATCTGCACTGTAATCCCTCTCATCATGCTGCCCATAGCACTGTCACTGCTAACTGATGCACTGCAACTCAGTTACTGAGAAGTAAGTAACTGATCTCCCAACTCTGACATCTCCGTCAATTCTGCTACTCCTCTTCGGGGTTCCCGTAGCAAGGTATAATCCAAGAGGTTGGGTACCTCGAGGATCTTGGCCCTCATCACATGTAGTTTGTCTGACTACAGCTCAATGCCTCCCCATTTCCTCTCACGAGGTGCATGAGTACTTATGGCACAGTCACCATTTATCTCCACTTCTTTCTCGCCCTTGTTGGCACAACCTTGGTCTCAGAAGCCTCTCCCTTGCTCTTCTTCCTTAGACATTGGCTCGCATAATGACCTAGTTCCCCACAGTGGAAACATTTTACCTTGGAGAGGTCCTTCTTCTTTTGTTTCTCTTGCTTTCCCTCAGATGCTAGGGCAACATCCTCC
>APFE030992725.1:0-16455 GCA_000404065.3 Pinus taeda
CATCTTAGCTTTCACACCCTTTATCTTAGATTCCATGCCATTTATCTTAGCTTCTGTTAGCTTTGTGAGGCTGACATTTTTTGCACTTGGTCTTGTAATTTTGATATATCATGTAGCATTTCTTCCTCTTCTTCATGAGTCATGCTAGAGCTTTCAGGTTCCTTACTAGGTGTTTGCATTTTCTTTCCTCAGGGCATCATTTACCGATAATAATGCTCTACTATGCCCTTTGAATTCCTTCAAAATAAATTTTCAAACCAATCTTAAGCAAAAATTTAAAAGAATCTACATACCTTTTTTCACTTTGTAGGAGCTCAATATTTCCTCTGATGTATCTTTGTACTTTCGGATCATCTAGTTCTGAAATTTCAATCTGCAGTAGCCCTCTGTGTCCTCTTTCTAATGCCACTAGTTTGATCCAAATTGGATTCTCCAAGGAAGAGTTATGCAAAATCTCCTACAGTGACCTGCTTATAGACTAGTTCAGTAGACCGAACTTGTACGACGTGCCACAAGTCACCGTTTCAACCTTTGGCTCTAAAAAAATATATACAAGAAGCTATAGTCTGCCCTCTTTCTGTACCTTCCTACGAAATTTCAGTATGATTCTCAGAGAGAAAGTTATGACAATTTTCCCTAGGTCACCTGTTTGGAATGTAATTCAAGAGTCTGCAAGAAGACCAACTTCCTTAGATCATATCTCTGCAAATATAGCGCGAAAAGTTCTGAAATTCGGAACCAAGATTCAGTGAAATTTATTCTCAAATGGGTTTGTTTTTTAGCTTCTGAAATGTCGCAGAAAAAATTTTATAGCGAAAATGCCACAATGACCTGTTTGGAGCAGCGAAACCCTAGAATCCAAAGCTCTTATACCAAATGTTATGAAACCAGCTCACAAAAAGATAGAAAAGATAGATCAACGCCTTAGAATTCAGCCTCTTCGAGGGGGCAACCTCATTTACATTACGTAAATCAACAATTCTTGGATGATACAAATGACAAAACCTCCTTTCTATATATAGGAGTCTAAGGAGTCACAATATAACCCAGCCGACCTAACAATAATAATATAAAGCCGCAAAAATAACAATAGAGGGATTCTATGGGCACAATAATAACAATATGGGGATAATAGGGGCACAACAATATTAATAAGGGATGCAACTACAATATTAATGGGGTAATCACTAGTATTATAGGGACCCAACAGTGCCAACTTGTTTTTGTTGCTTGCAAATGTTGGAGAACACTTGCACTCATCAAAGAGATACATGGAGCAAAGGTTTTTTTCTTTTTTTTTCCTTCTAGTCCTTCTTGTCACCTTAATGAGGTTTTCAATTAGTAGCTCTTCCTAGGTGCCTCAAAGGAGGTGTTCACCGAGGATATTTTATTTTTCTCATTTTTTCTCTTTTCTCCAACCTATGTACCATCTCATGGAGGTTTTCAATCAATGAGCCAATCTCAGGCGTCTCCGAAGAGGTTTTCACCTGAGATTTTTATTTTTTTCTCTTATTTTTCATTTTTATTTCTTTCCCTATCCTACTCTATGAAAAAACAAAATCATTTTCAAGTGTAGGAATACTTCCAATGGAGCCATGCACACATCAAGATGACAGATAAACTGATGTGTAGGATTGCAATATATGATTTTACATGTGCCTAAATTTCAGAGACCAAATGCTTTGACTTTGAAAATATCAAGCATAGTTGAAGTATAGAGTGATGCTCCATCTTGTTGATTTTATGGAACCAAACCTCAATATAACTTTAAGGCCCTTGGTTTGTTTGCTTATTTGGGTCATTCTTCATGTCTTTTTCTACCATGACCTTCAAATATTCCACTTTTTGTGGATTGTTTTCTTGAATACATGGAAGATTTGGTGGTAACCATGAGGGAATTTTCTCAATCTCTGATTTTGATGTCTACTCTTCATCAAGTGCAGTCCATGATTCTATGGTCTTCTCTTTTGAATATTCTTTTTCTGCATGTTGTCCTTCAATGGCATTAAGAGAATCTATTTTTTGTAGTATTCTTTCTGAGTTGAGATGAATACCATTGAGATCAAGAGGAGAAATTTGGAAGTTTTGTACCTTAGCATTGTAAGTGGGATAAGCTACTTCAGTGTGTAGGTTTGGAAACGGTGGTATGGGTAGTTGAGTGGGAGTGGATATTTGAGATGGATGTGGTTGGGGGTATGGTTATGGTGAAGGTGGATGGTATGGATAACATGGAGTTGAGTATGGAGGATATTGAGGATATTGTGGATAGCTCCCATAAGTTCCTTGCCCACCTTGTTGCCAAAATTGGTTTTGGGGTTGAGATGGCCAAGGTTGCCAAGGAAAGGGTGCATTCCAATTACTTTGAGATGTATGTGTATAAGATTGAAATTGTGAATTAGGCTCTTGCATCATATCAAGTTGAATAGGTTTCCATGGTCCTCTTGGAGCTAGATAACATAGTTGCATTTGCAATTGACTTTCTCCTTTATCCTCTCGGTAAAATTCCTTTAACCTTGGTAATGAGGGGAAACATTTAACATCATGTGATTCTACATGGACAACACAAATATCAGCATCTTCTTTTTTCTCATTTTGTATTCTTAACATTTATACTTGTTTACTTAGATTGCTAAGAATTTATGTTTTAAAGTTATCAAGCAAATTTCCAAGTTTAGTTTGACTTACCGATCTCGATGTTGATTGACTTACTCTTTCCCTTCCTCTTGATATGTGTTTGTATGTTTCACAAATTTCTTCAAATGATATTTTGTATACATCACCTCTACTCATGAGATCAAGGAGATCAATCCATTCATCCTAATTCTTCTAAGTAAGAGGGTTTTTAGTGTTTAGGATCCTAAATGATGTATTTTTGTCCTCTTAACATTATACACGAACCTCTCTATTAGATCCTCTAGACTCACCTTCTTTTTTATTGATTCTAAGTATTTCTTCTTTAAGATCGTGATCTTTATATTTTTCTAGAATTGTCTTTTGCATATCACTCCATGATCTTATTGAATTAGTCCATAAACTCATGAACCATTTAAGAGCTTTAACCTTCAATGTTGCAGGAAACAATCTCAATTTGTGAGTATTTAGTAAGTAACCATAAGATCTACAAAGGAATTCAAATTCAAACCTTAGACCATGAAATTTTGGAAGAAAAGATGGAGGGATGTTATTCATGTGCACACTACCATCAGTATCTTGAATGGGAAAACCGAGAGGATCTTTCTCATTGTCATCATCTCTATCTATTTCTTCTACATTATTTATCATCTCTTCTTCTTCTACTTGCAAAAGTGGATGGTGATGTGGCTCTTACCGCACCAAGTGATCAAATGGGGGGGTGGGTTGGCATTAGTGAAGTATTATTTATTTATTTATAAATAAATAAATTGAATTATAATTCTAATGCAATGAAATATGCCTAATGATTTTTTTGTGTTTTTGTAGAAAGTAAAAAGAAATGAATCAACTAGGGAAGGAAACAATGCATACTTTGACACCTCCGTGACAACAGCGCCAAAAATTGATGAGCCTCGGTATTGCAACAAGAATGTTACAACTCCAAAAGCTACCAACTTTAATTATCAACCCAGGGTTCATGCAAAATTAATAGGTATTGGCACTATATGTGCAGCATACAATGTGTCCTTCCTTTGTTGTCATGATGTAATGGAGTGCGTGTACTAAAGTCAAATCCTAAACTAACTGTAGAAAACGAAATGCTCGAAATAGAAACTTTAACCTATTGCAAGAAAGAAAGTACAAGGAAAGAAACCTATTCTAATTTCATAAAGTAAATATCATGTACTAAATGTCAACCATTACAATTCAAAGATTTTAGGTCCATTAACAGAGTTAATTGGATGTGGCAACTAGGAAAATCATTGTTGTATTATCCAATCCATAAATCTGTCCAATAGCCCAAATCACTGAAATGTTTTGCATGAGTAAAGAGGCAAGTCCTAAGTCATATTTAGTCTTCCCTAATAATTTATTTAGAGCCTAGGTGTCTTGATTCAACCCTAAGGTATCATAACCAATCTTCTTGACCGAATTTGGGCAAGTATATACACACGTTGGAAGAGTACTACAAGAAACAATAGATTTAATACAGGAAACTATAATTCATCGAATGACCAAACAAATCAAATCCAAATTTTATGAAAAAAAAAAAAAAATAAAAAAAAAATTGACCAGGATGTCTTAGGTCTCCATTCTAAGTGGAATCACTCAAAAATACCTATGTTAATCCATGCTAAAAAATAGTAGAAAATTACTAGTCTAAAATCTAGAAATTCGAGAACTAGTGAGCTAGTAAATATATCAAATGCCTAACCTAATCAAGTGAAAATGAAATGGGGTAATTTTTTTTATTAACTAGAATTTATTTTTGATCTAATTCAAGTGGAAAAACTCTATTGAAGCTCATTAGAATGCTCTAAAAAATAACAAAAATTTATTGTTATTTGCCACAAGGCACTTCCAGAAATCTAGATTTGGGAATACGAAATCTAATCCAAGTAGCTCAATAATTACTATGACCTTTCAAAGTTGTTAAAATAATGAAATGATGCTTGTGATCCTCAAAATAACTTACTTCAACCATTTAATCCAATCCTACAACAAGAAATTATTAATACTAAATGCAGAAATAGAAAAAGACAAGAACAAGATATGCATGTGAATAAGAAATGAAAAGAAGAAAAGTAAATGCTACAAAAGGGCTATGAAGCTCCTGTGATAACAAAGCCCAAGGAAACTTAAATTCCTATGGAGGATACCAATATTTAGAAGTTGAACATGGCACCAATCTTCATTATTTCCATCAATACAATTACATCTCTGCAGAAAATGAAAGTGGAGTTGCAAAGATACAAGTTCTCTCCACAAGAAGACTAATAAAAATAAACTCCTAGAGGAAAATTCGACTTGGTACTTATAAAAAATGATTAGGAATCATTCCCCATGAAATGAAGAATTTTTCCCCACCAAAATCCCTTGATTAGTGGATCTGGTTCCTAATACTAGGAATTTGCATTAAATGGCATGGAACACATTCCTAGATTTTCTCAATCATTGGAGCTCCACAATATGTGTCATAATTTCATAATATCTTATTGATTTATTATTTAATATTGATCCTCCTGTAGTAGAGAGAAGGTCCCTAGATTATCTGCTCCAAATCTCCATAAGCTATCAAATATTCTCACACTGTTCCACAAAAATAAATAATACTAGGCACAAATATACAATTATCCATAAACATTCCTAAAGAAGATATTAAAATTAAAAATGAATTATCTAATGCAAAAAGAGAGGTTTAATGCGTTGAATGATGGTCATATGGGCCTTAATTTATGTCTAATTTGGAGGCCCATCATATCCCCTACTGAAAGTGTTGTTCATCCTCTGAGCAACTTAGTGACCTCATTGTGCCTCATTCATGGCCCTGGTGGCCTCCCTAATTTGTACATTCCTACATTTTGCCCCTTATGCAAGACGGGTTCTTTAACATTCATGGCCTCTTACCTTTTCTATAACATCTTTTAGGCCTTGGACAAAAGCTAGAGAGATTAGAGACCTCTTGGAAATCCTCTTTCCATCATCGTAGTTTGAGTTCTATTTTGATGTTGAATGCCTTCTTGCCTTTTGTTGTCTTCTTCTTCTATTTTGTAGCCTAGATGATTTCCTAATGGCCTTGGAGTTCTCTAATTTTATTAGGTCTCTATTAAGTACTGTCATTTTAGTTTTTAGCACAATTTGTTTCTTTCTTCCTTCGTGTAGCAACACTTTGTCTTCCTGTAACAGCCATTCCTTCTCTTTCAAGGTCTTCTAATTGTATGGGAGTGATGAGAAATGATGTATAGGGTTTGGAGGAGGATGCTAGGGCTCAGAGGGAGTAGTGTAGCTTTGTGAAAATGGAAAGGATGTGTTGTGTGTGTTTTTCAAGACATTTTCAGGGTGAGACAGAGTGTAGGGTTTGTTCTTGAAAAATATTAATTTTTCTTATGAAATGGGATGGATGAATGATGGATAGATAGTGGATATGAAGTGTATGGAGGGCTTGGAGTGTTTTGGTGACTTGGCCTTTGCACAAATTCCATCTTTTAATTGTTGTCCCCATTCCTTGAAATCATCACCCTTCATAAATTGGCTTTTCCACATTGCATGAGTGAAAGAGGGAGCTGCAATTAACTAGTTGAAGGTGGCCGAGACTATTGGCCCATCCTTAGCTTATAAAACCGCATCTCTCATGCATTGACAACAAATTTCTAACTATAATATGCTCAAGAGAAGAGGTCAAGAATATTGCATACATGTACCTACATGATGGTCATTGGAGAGACATCAATGCTACTACTAAGTTGATGAGCATCCATGCTACTCTGGAAGTGATAATTTCCTTTGTTTGCTTCTGCACAAGTCTTCATAACTTGGTGATTCTAAATCTATGTCTTCTAGTTACCATGAGTAAGTTATCCTAGTCAAATCTGGCCTTCTTGGAGTGTTGGGCTTGGCCATGGGTGAAATTCACCTTCCCTATACCTTATTCCACCATTAGACACCTTTCACACACCTTATTTCACCTTTCATACCTTTCTATAGCTTTCAGCATGTTTCCTGTAGTAAACTAGGAGACCCTGTAGTACTAGAGGAAACCTTGTAGCAACTTGTTTAAACCCATATCTCCCAAATGGTATACTATATTGACTTGAAATTTTATGAGCATGTTGTCATCATCCTTATGCACCTCCCCATACAAAAAAAAAACAAAAAAAAAAAGGCCAATGGATGCACGAATATCGAGAAAAATTAAAAATGGCTAAAGTTGATGGAGGTCAATTTCTTGGAAACACTACACTGGAATTTTCTAAAATTGATTGGGCATGTTACCATCATCCAGATGCATGTCCCCATGAAACATCTTTGTAAATGGATGTACGAATATTGAGAAAATTCAAAAATGGTTGTAGGTGATGGAGGCCAATTTCTCGAAAATTATGTACTGAAATTTGCTGAAATTTCTTGGGCATGTTACTATCATTCATATGCATCTCCCCCTGAAACATATTGGGAAATTGATGCATTATTTTCAAGATATGACAAAAATAAATTTATGCTCTATGTATTTCTATTTCCTATAGTAAAATAGAGTCCTCGTGTAGTATTTTAGAACATCAAGGAAAATGAATGGGAAAAGATTAGGAATGATGGGTGGATGGTGGAAATAGATGAGGTTGATAGATTGGCATGGCCTTGGTCCTTCTGGAACATCTAAGCAAAGGAGGAGAAAGTCTAATTTTGACTTCCTTTGACTAGAATTTTAACCATTTTTTTCTTTTTTTAGTGCCAACTTGTTTGTTTGTAGATGTTGGAGAGCACTTACATTCATCAGAGAGATAGATGGAGCAAAGATTTTTTCTTTTTTTCTTTTTTGTCTTCTAGGCTTACTAGCTGCCTCAATGAGGTTTTCAACTAGTAGGTCTGCCTATGCACCTCAAAGGAGGTTTTCACCTAGGATCTTTTCTTTTTCTCATTTTTTCTCTTTTTTCCAACTCATTGACCACCTCATAGAGGTTTTCAATCAATGAGCCAAAATTAGGTACCTCAAAGGAGGTTTTCTCTTGAGGTTTTTATTTTTTTCTCTTATTTTTCATTTTTTATTTATTTTCCTATTCTACTATACTTGAAAAAACAAAATCATTTTCAAGTGTAGGAATACTTCTAATGGAGCCATGTGCACATCAAGATGACATATAAACTGATTTGTAGGCTTGCAATATATGATTTGACATGTACCTGAATTTCAAAGACCGAACGCTTTTACTTTGAAAATATCAAGAATAGTTGTAGAAGAGAGTGATGCTCCGTCTTGTTGATTTTCTAGAACCAAACCTCAATATAACTTTGATGCCCTTGTTTTACTTTCTTATTTGGTCATTCTTCATGTCTTATTCTACCATGACCTCGAAATCTTCTTCCTTTTGTTGATTGTTCTCTTGAATACATGGAGGAATTGGTGGTAACCATGAGGGACATTTCTCAATATCTGATTTTGATGTTTGTTCTTCATGAAGTGCAGCCCATGATTATTTGGTATTCTCTTTTGAATCTAATTTTTATGGATGTTGTCCTTCAATGGCATTAAGAGAATCTCTTTTTGTAGTTTTATTTCTAAGATGAGATGAATACCATTGAGATCAAGAGGATATATTTGGAAGTGTTGTACCTCAGCATTGTAAGTGGGTTGAGCTATTTCATTGTGTGGATTTGGAAATGGTGGTATGGTAGTTGAGTGGGAGTGGATATTTGAAATATATGTGATCGGGGTTATGGTTGTGGTGGATGTGGATGGTAGGGATAACATCGATTTGAGTATGGAGGATATTGAAGAAAATATTGAGGATATTGTGGATGGATCCCATAAGTTCCTTGCCAACCTTGTTGCCAAAATTGGTTTCGGGGTTGAGATGGCCAAGGTTGCCAAGGAAAGGGTGTGTTCCAGTTACTTTGAGATGTATGTGTATAAGCTTGAAATTTTGAATTAAACTCTTGCATCATATCAGGTTGAATAGGCTACCATGGTCCTCTTGGACCTACATAACATAGCTGCATTTGCAA
The DNA here is from genome assembly GCA_000404065.3 of Pinus taeda. Lineage (NCBI taxonomy): Eukaryota > Viridiplantae > Streptophyta > Pinopsida > Pinales > Pinaceae > Pinus > Pinus taeda. The sequence goes on from APFE030992725.1 coordinate 8,635, forward strand.
TTGACTTGCACCTTTGTCATCTTGGTAAAATCCCTTCAACCTTGGTAATGAGGGGCAATATTTAACATCATGTGATTCTGCATGGACAACACAAATATCAGCATCTTCTTTTTTCTCATTTTGTATTCTTAACATTTCTACTTTTTGACTTAGATTGCTAAGAATTTTTGTTTTAAAGTTATCAAGCAAATTTCCAAGTTTAGTTTGACTTACTAATTTTGATGTTGATTGACTTACTCTTGCCCTTCCACTTGATATGTGTTTGCATGTTTCACAAATTTCTTCAAATGATAATTGGTATACATCACCTCTACTCATGAGATCAAGGAGATCAATCCATTCATCCCTAATTCTTCTAACTAAGAGGGTTTTTAGTGTGTCGGATCCTAAATGACATAGTTTTTCCCTCTTAACATCATATATGAACCTCTCTATTAGATCCTCTAGACTCATATTCTTTTTTATTCATTCTAAAGATTCTTGTTTAAGATCATGATCTTTATATTTTTCTACAAATATCTTATGCATCTCACTCCATGATCTTATTGAATTAGTCCCTAAACTCATGAACCGTCTAAGAGCTCTATCCTTCAATGTTGCTGGAAACAATATCAATTTGTGAGTGTTTAGTAAGTAACCATAAGATATACAAAGGATTTTAAATTCAAAGAGAAAGGCTTCTGGATCCTCTAACCTTAGACCATGAAATTTTGGAAGAAAAGATGGAGGGATGTTCTTCATGTGCACACTACCATCAGTGTCTTGAATGGAAAATCTGAGAGGATCTTCCTCATAGTCATCATCTCCATCCATTTCTTCTACATTTTTTTCCATCTCTTCTTCTTCTACCTGCAAAAGTGGATGGTGATGTGGCTCTTACTGCACCATGTGATCAAATTGGGGGTGGGTTGGTGTTGGAGAAGTTTTTTTTTTTATAGAAAAAAAAAAAAAAAAAAAAAAAAAAAAAAATTGCTAAATTCTAATGCAATGAAATATGCCTAATGAAATTTTTGTGTTTTTTCAAGAAGTAAAAAGAAATGAATCAACTAGTGAAGAAAACAATGCATACTTTGACACCTCCCCAACAATGGCACCAAAATGTAATGGACCTTGGTATTGAAACAATAATGTTGCAACTCCCAAGGCTATCAACTTTAATTGTCAACCCGGGGTTCATGAAAAATTAAGATTTATTAGCAATATATGTGCAACATACAATGTGTCATTCCTTTGTTGTCATGATGTAATGGAGTGCATGTGCTGAAGTCAAATCCTAAACTAATTGCAGAAAATGAAATACTCAAAATGGAAACCATAACCTATTGCAAGAAAGAAAGTACAAGGAAAGAAACATATTCTAATTGCATAAATTTAATATCATGTACTAAATTCCAAAAATTACATTTCAAAGAGTTTAGATCCATTAACAAAGTTCATTGGATGTGGAAATCAAGAAAATCATCATTGTATTATCCAATCTAGAAATCTATCCCTTAGCCCAAATCGTTGAAATGTTTTGCATGGGTAAAGAGGAAAGTCCTAAGTGGTATGTAGTTTTCCCTAATAATTTATTTAAGAGTATAGGGTTCTTGATTCAACCCTATGGGATCATAACCAATCTTCTTGAGCGAATCTAGACAAATATATACACATTGGAAGAGTACTACAGGAAACAACAAATTTACTACAGGAAACTATAATTCACCAAATGACCAAGAAAATCAAATCCAAATTGGATGGGAAAAAACAATTATTGACTAGGATGTCTTATGTATTCATTACAAGTGGAATCACTCAAAAATACCTTTGTTAACCCATGCTAAAAAACAACATAAAATTACTAGTCTAAAATCTAAAAATTTGAAAACTAGTGAGCTAGTAAATCTATCAAATGTCTAACCTAATCAAGTGAAAATGCAATGGGGTACTTTTTTATTATTAACTATAATTTTTTTTATATAATTCAAGTGGAATCAACTCATTAGAATCTCATTAGAATGCTCTAAAAAATAGCATAAATTTATTGTTATTTGCCACAAGGGATTTCCAAAATTCTATATTTAGGAATAAACGAGCTAATTCAAGTAGCTCAATGATTACTACGACCTTAAAAAGTTGTTACAATGACGAAATGATTCTTTTGATCATAAAAAATAACTTACTTCAACCATTTAATCCAATCCTACAACAAGAAATCATTAATATTAAATGCAGAAATAGAAAAAAGACAAGAACAAGAGATGCATTTGAATAAGAAGTGAAAAGAAGAAAAGTAAATGATACAAAAGGGATCTGAGGCTCCTGAGATGACCAAGCCCAAGGAAAATCAAAGTTGTATGGAGGAGACCAAGATTTATAAGTTGAACATGGAACCAATATTCATTATTTCCATCAATACAATTACATTCGTGTAGAAAAGGAAAGTGGAGCTATGAAAATATGAGTTATCTCCACGAGAAGACAAATAAAAATCAACACCTAGAGGCAAATCTGACTTGTTAATTATAAAAAATTATTAGGAATCATTTCCCATGAAAGGGGGAAGCTTTCCCCAACAAAATCCCTTGATTAGAGGATCTGGTTCCCAATACTAGGAACCTGTATTAAATGACAGGGAACACATTCCTAAATTTTCCCAATCCTTGGAGCTCCACAATATATGTCATAATTCCATAATATCTTGTTGATTTATTATTTAATATTGATCCTCTTATAGTATGGAGTAGGTCCCTATATTATCTCCTCCTCCAAATCTCCATAATTTGTCCAATATTCTCATAATATTCAACAAAAATAAATGATATTAGGCACAAATATACAATTATCTATAAACCTTCCTAATGAACATATTAAATTTAAAAATTCATTATCTAATGCAAAAAAGAGAGGTTTAATGTGTTGAAGGATGGTCAGATGGGCCTTAATTTATGTCTAATTTGGAGGCCCATCACTTCCATTGCATCAACTACCTATTATTTTGTGGAGACCTATTGTAGCTTCCTCAAGAAACCTTCTTATCATTGATTTTTTCTCATCTACAACTCCTAAACTAGGGTTCCAAATCTGCCTCCTAACAGTTCATGATCTTGCACTTGAGATCTTCACCTATAGCATCCAGCACTGTGTTTGCATTGCTTCCAACATTGTATCATGTATTGTACATGAGGTCTTCTAGGCATCGACTTGCCAACTATCTAACAACTTCATAATTCTATTTCTATGGAACATCAATAGCCCACTAATCATGAGGAACTATACAAATCCCACTTATTGCATACTTCATTGAACAAATGCATCAAACCATGCCTTACACAGTCTACAGATCTAGGGCTTAACGACTAGCCCACTCAACTCTAATTTTTCATGTCTAGTATCATAATTTAGAGCACATAAGATATCCCTCATAGCAACATGTTAGCACATCAAATCAAAATTCTTAGGTCTTACCCACTAACTTTCCCTTTTCCACTCCAAATTGGCATTCCTTAGGGTACAATAAATTAATATGTGAATTCCCTCAATGGTTAGGTCTTCTATAAGACTAGAAAACCTTCTGAATATGCAACACTCTTTCATGTCATCTTTTTGTTGTTAAACCCTATGTAAGCCTTAAAAACCCTTTTACATGAAGGAGACAAAGAGCATATAGGAAAGAAACTAACCAAAACATCAATCAAGGAGGAAAGACATAGAATACTTATCATTTAAAAATGATCAACCCCTTCTTAATCCATGGACTTCATGCATCCACTTTGTCAGCTTCACCTTTCAAGAAAAGGTAACTCCCTCTTAAAATTGAGATGCAAGATCAACTTTCCCATCTACCATTATCAAGATCTAGGACTTCTTTCAACAACAATGAATATTTAATCAAGAGTCAATATTCAGATCTGAGAACCCACCAATCTATCACAATTGCAAGTTCTACAAAAATGCATATGTTAGTTACAGATTCCAAAAGTATTGATATGCCTTTTATGTATTTTCACCAATGTTTCGATCACAAAATAGTATACTACTACATATTCAATGTATCCTTTATAAACCCTCATGATTCAAAAACAATACAGCCAAAGTCAAATCATATATCATACCCAAGAAAACTTACCACACATTCATGCCTAGATCTTGGCTAATTAAAATAAAAACAAAGTACATACCTTATAAATTTTACATGTCCATGCCTTCAGCAAATGGATTTCATCTTCTACTACCAAAGACAACTTAGAATTTCAACTATTGGACAGCATATTTCTTCTTTTTTCACCTAGGTTGCATGAACTTTGTCATATCAAGGTGACCTTCAAAGACTCACAGGAATTCATCACTTCTCAAAATTTGCATATGGAAGACATTGTCATATCATATGAAGCCTCCAACTTTGCACTAGTTGTCACATAATGATTTTGAATATTCTCACATAGAAGACACTTCAAGAATCTAGATTCCATATAAATATTAGCTTCAAGAATGTAGACCCTTTAACCACAAATAATTTCTTCAGTGATCCCATCCCTAATAGGTCTTGGCCTAGTCAACAAGAGATAGATTTTTAAAACACTAGGTCATGTCCTAGTATCTACATTTAACAATTTTAATTTTGAAATACTTATTTTGACCAAAGGTATTGTCATCACTCTTGAACTTATATAAAAACTCATACTTACAAGAGACAACCTTCTTAGATGACATATTTGAATGTCATGCAAACGCTTTGATGAGCTTCAGTTTAATATAAACCATCACATGTATAAAGGTCATCAGATACCATTACACAACTTCAGTGATGTTCAGAGGTAGCTTACATTCCACAGTAGTATAGGAAACTTGGATACCGCTAATAGTATGGTCATGGTGAACCCAGATGCCACAGTTAAGAATTGTTATAGCAAGATCAAATATCACATAGAATTTTTACCATGGTTAATTCGGTTGACATAAAGATTTTGGACCTTGATTTTGATCATGATACGACAATTCAGATCTGTATACTTTCTTACCATAGAGAAATACTTTCAATCTACAAATTTTGTAGATGATCATAAGGTTATCACACGAATAGTTTTAATAACTCTCATATTTTTCACAACATTCTATCCTCAGGAATTCGCATCTATTCCAGGTTACATGTCATAGTAAATTCACATTCTTATCACGTCTTTTGTCACATAAAAATTCATACATGAGCCTTTGATCTTGTCACAGAACCTCAACAAACTTCTTGTATCTTTATCTGACATTAAGACTACCTTGTATTATTTTCTCTTGTCCTTACCATAGCTCTGGACTGTGTTATAATTCCAGTGATAATAAATTCTTTAACATGATAATTACTTGTGAGCATTGTTATTATTCATCTTTCTTAGTTTATTAATTTTCTTCATCAAGTAATTACCAAAACATTAAGATAATAGTGCACAAGAGACAAATAACACAAGAGATTAGGCCAAAGGCCAAGGTAAAACCCCACCGAGGGGGGGAATCCTTTCCTTATAAAGTCAAGATAAATCCAAGTCAAATACATATACTTCAGTAACTAGCTCCTTCCATTGCCAAGTCAACCCTTCATCATTAATTTTCAAATTTCTTGTCACGTTCCTTGCTATTTATCAAGTTTCCACAGAGACATTGCTTCAAATTTTGTTGTCTTGTTCTTTGTTGTTGTAGTCTTGAGGCCTGATGCTATATCTTTGAGAAGTCTCAGCCTTTTTCTTTAGAGATGTTCCTCTACCATAGGATGACATGTTTCAGAACTTTGTCTTTTGCATAGGTTGCTTATATCATAAATTCTATTATGTCCCATAGCATTTGGATTTATGTTTGGATTAAACCTCTTAGAATCAATAAATATATCTTGGACTTATATTTTTCCTCTAGGGATCGACCTAGAAACTAAATTCAAATTGCACAGAACAAACTCTTGTATTTCTATGTCTCGGTCTAGAACTAATTGTTTGACTTTCCTCAAAGTTATATAACTTGGAGAAAAAGTATACTTTGGACACCACATATGCATACGGAAACAAAGATTTCAAGACTTGAGTGCCATAAAATATTCAGATGACATCATAGAAGTCATAGTTTCAGATTTGTTATGTATGATTCTTGTCTTTACCATTTCTTAGGAATTGATGTAGACTGTCCACACAAGACTATAGTGTTGTAGAAGACTCAGATTTTTTGTATAGTAAATATAGTTGTTTGATATCATTATGAATGCTTGTTTTTGTAGCCTGCATTTGCATTTGAATTTTCATTTTCGTAGATGGCTTGGGTGTCTTTAGTAGAATGTGTGGATGTATTGCAAAGGGCTTAGATACCTCTTGTTCACCACAGTCTCGACATTCTAGATTATATGTTATCCTCTGTTCACTATAGACAATTCATATTGTAGCAGTTCTTACAGGATTGGAGTTCGTATTATTTCTCACAAGTATCATCACATAATTCAAATTATTGACAAGGATATTTTGTCTAAGGTTACCATGGTTTCTCCTCATCTCGCAATGCTATATGGACTTCACATATTACCGACCTTTGGATACTTTGCATACCATAGGAATTGACATTCCTATCATGTTTGATCAAGTGCATATAATCTTAAAACTTGGTCTTGAACTATATCTTGGATAGCAAGAGTATATTTCAGATCCTTGCATTTAGATCTTTGTATATGATACAGTGTAGTGACCTTTAAACAATAGAGTTCTCATAGTAGTTTTCTTTAGGATGCCACAATGATAAAATTCATGTACTTTTAATAAGCTTTGATATTTCATACAAATGGATGTTATCTGATTGGGAGAATGACATCTTCAAGCTTCTAGGAATTTCTTCAGGTCTTCTTCTATAGCCTTTGAGATATAACTTCTACAAGAATATCTTCAAAAATTCCAACAATATGTGATCTTTAGACTGTGCACCTTTAACCTTAGCTCTGATACCATGTTGAAAAATCATGTTGCTTACTAATTAGGATTGATTTCTTTTACTTGATAAGTACATGTGAATGTTTTTTGGATTCTTATTACTTTTATTATGTTATCTTCATCAAGAAATTATCAAAATATATAAAACATAAAGATCAAAAGAGACAAATAGCACAAATATGTAGGCTCAAAGTATTAATCTGGTAGCTCAGGAATAAACTCCCTTAATTGGAAAAAATACCTCGTCCAGAGAGACCCAAAATTTCCCTTGGGAGCACTAAATTTGGTTAAGGAAAAATATATTTTTGATGTAAAAACCCACAATGGGTAAATTGAACAAGTCGGCCAAGAAGAAAAATTGGCACCCCTCTAATGCATATAAATACAAGTTAAGACACACCTCATTTGGCATCATCATCAACACATCATTCTTCTCTCTCCTCTTCTCATTAGTTCATATAGCTATGAAAATTACAAATTGACCTCACACGTGTGAAGGAGGAGTCTATTTATGTTGATCAAGTTTGACTTTATGTTTTGGCTACTTTGACCAATGTTGACTAGCTTGGAAAACGTTTATTTGACTTGTTTTCTGACCTATTTGAGAAGGTTTCATTAATTGACACAAAATATGAGGATATTTGGGCACTTTGACCTTTGTTGAATGTAGAATTAGACCATAGGGACTTTCTCTTCGTTGACCAGATTTGACCACTTGGATTGGCATTGTTTTGACCTTTGTTTGACCAGCATTGAAGGTGGAGTTTTTTTACTATGGGCCGATCTCTTGTAGGATTGTTTTGACCATTGAATTAGATTAGTTAGGGCATACTTTGATTGTTGTTGACTTAGACATAAGTGCAGATTTTGACTGTTGACCATAATTGATTTT
>APFE030992725.1:32385-42620 GCA_000404065.3 Pinus taeda
TCCATGGTTTTGGACGCGATGGTTTTTCGGTCCATGGTATTGGATGCTTCGGCATGTATAAATATGTATTGTAACATTGAAAGGAACATAATGAAAAATCAAGCTGGTAGTCTCGGTTTTGAAATCCAGCGGGAAATCTCTGTATATATGTGTTTTATGTGTTATGCTCTCGCATTTTTATTTTTCCTGTGATTTAGAATTCGTATGCAGGTAATTTCTGTACGGGGTTAAAACCTACATAGCCCTTGTAGAAAAAGGGAAGGCAAAGAAGGGTCCTAGTCAGGGATATAACTCAAAAGGAGGCTAGAATAAGAAAAAGGACTTTTTGAATGTTAAATGCTTTGTATGTGATGAATCTGGTCACTATGTCACAGGAAGAAGGACATGAACATGTTTTAGAAGAAAAAAAATTCAACAAAGACCGGCGAGTTGACCTCTATATGGGAGGAATTTGCATTGATATCAAGAAAACCTCTAGATGGAGGGGGAACATGATGTTCTAGATTATCATATGTGGTTAGGGTCCATGGATGAGTAGTAGTAGTTGTAGAATACTCTTCACATGGGTAATTATCTTTTCTATATGGGCCCACAATATTTAGTAGCAAGAGAATTAGTGTCAACATACATTGTTAGTTACTTGGACGATAGTTGTAGAACTTAGTGTAGTCATATGTTTGAGAGAAAATAGAAGAGTTAGTTGGTTGCAATTATTTACTCATGAGACAATGCAAATCCAAGTGCAGTCATAAGTTCGAGAGATAGTTGTTGAACTAGTTTTAGAGGCACAATACATTAGTAGAGATTAGGTTTTTAGTTGCAGTTGCAAGAAATTCATGTGATTAGCTAGAGGTAGTGTGAATTTCATCATTACAAGTTGTAGGTGCATTTCTATCCAGAGAGAGATTCCATGAGACATTTTCCAATGAGGAGAGATTTCCTAGCTTTTTTTCAGAGGGATATCATACCCACTATTGCAGTGGTTGTAGTATTAGTGTAATGTTAACAACAATAGTGTGAGGTGGATCAGAGTATGCGTATTGTTGATGGAAAATGTTTTCCAAATTAACTTCTTGATAGTGATCTCCAGTGATAGGGAGTCATATCAATATGAGATTTGAAGAAAGTAGGTGAAACAGATGTCAAAAATCAACGACGTGATTAGTCTAGCTACAAGATGCAGAAGAGATATGATGGAGAGAAAACACCTTCCTCGCTAAGAGGGAGTGTTAGTTTTTGGATATTGTGGTAGCATCATAAATATGTTCTAGTCTCGAAGGTGTTGAAGAGGCTAAGTAACATAGGATATCCAATGCCTAGAAATAGTTTTGTGAGATATGACTCTGAATCACCTCAATTAAATTAATTAGGAAATAATTAAATTATTTCCTAAGTCTAACTTAGGGAAGTTGGTTAATTAAAGATAATTAATTAAGGATGTTTCATATTTCTATAAATACTTCTATTGATGAAGTCTAATTGATATTATCCATTGATGGAGATTTTATCTTCGCCATTAAAGTCTCAACGAGAGATTATAAGAGCGGCTGAAAGGGTTGGAGATAAATACAATTGCCAGAGAAAGCAAGCAAGGAAGATCAACCTACCCAATTTATAACTTCATTGAGGGTGTAACTTGAGCCAAAGGGAGAGCATGAAAGAGAGGCAGTAATAAAAAAATTAGGAGAAGGATACTATATATTTTTCCAATTTTTCTCCAGTGCTAGATTGGTACGAGATAGGAGGTTGAATTATATATTAAGAGGGTCACATAAGCTAGTGTGAATAACCATAAACCCTTGAGCAACTTGCCAAAAGAGAGAGGATTCAGTTGTCGGAGGCTGAATTAATGTCCAAGAGGCAGAGCGAGGCACTTCCAGAGGCATAGGGAGGTTGGATGACTCTCTTGGAGCTAATTTCCAGGTAGTGTGAGTTTCCTATGGCTATAAATGTGAATTTTGGGCTATAGTGCTAGTAGCCAGTGTGGGATTCAAGTAGGATAAAGTAGGTCGATTTGTTTAGTATAGGAGATCTGGGATCTACATATTATTTTGGTTAGATATTTTCTAGAGGGTTGCCAGTTGGAAATCAGGATTATTTTACTCTCAAATTTGTTGCATATTAATAAAATAAACCCTCATCTGTTGCTTCGTTTTTCCCTTTTAGGTTTTTTCTAGGGAGCTTTTAGTCCAAAAAATATTCGTATCATATTTTCATGTGTGTGCATCCATTTCTTAGTTCTCGATTTTACTTACTTAGTGTATTTTATTTATGAAAAATGCATCGATCAATTATTTGGTGTTTGTCGTAAACAAATCAACTACTATTTGGTTAGGAGAATAATTTCCAGTTGCTGTGTCTAAGGAAATATCACAAATCCCGTCCTTCTTTGGCATAATAATGATGAGTGATCAACATGGTGAGGTACATGGTTGAATGAAGCCATATTCCAGTGGTTATTACAACTACTTCTTCATCTCAGTTGCTTCTATAATGAAATACCTATGGAAACTCAATGTTGGAAATGGGGAGTCCGACAATAGCTAGATCGCATGCTCCATTTCCCTCTTGAGTGGTAGCTTATTAGGATCTTGGAACACATCACTATATGCCTATAGAAACTCTTTCAATTGTGTTTTATGTTTCTTAGTAAAACCCTCCAAGGATGAATTTACACTCACTAATTCTTCTACAAACTGATTTTCTCTTAAAAATAGTAAATTACACTTCTTGCTAGAATTAAGAAGTTTCTTGTCTTGATTGGCACTTACCAATTAAATTTTAGGCATTCCATTATGCATGTTTAGGGTAAAGGATTTTCCATTTTTGATGAGGCAGTATTGGTTGGCTCTCTGCATGAAGATTGCATCTCGCATGTACATATAGGGACCTCCAAACACAACTCCACATACAAAAAGGGGAACTACGTCTAGTTCCGCTTCATCAATAAAATTAGAATGATAAAAAATACAATGTTACATTATTTAGTCACCTTTATTTATACATCCTTATTTACCCATACCAATATTTATAGACTTGGATGTCATGAACTTCCAATCCTAATTTTTTAACTAGCTTACTATAATGAGATTTTCCTATGCTTTTGAGTAGAACATGATGCCAATTTTTGTCTTCTTGACCTATATCTTTATATGGGAGAGTTTGTTCAATTCCTTATTTTTCTATTGTCAAAATATTCTCGGATTCGCCTCCTTATGCATTGTGATATTCTCACGCATGTCTGAGATACTTTTAACCTATTTTCTCAAAGAAACGGCCATAAGGTTCTTCTTATTTGCATATTTATTTTTACTCTTTAGGTTAATCTCTAGACGCAACTTCCAACACTTCTTCTCAATATGATTGTCAATGTTACAATGGCGGTAATAGTTACTAGGATATTTGCACTAGTGTTTTGTGGTTGTTGTATTTTTATTATTTCTTCCTTTCCACTTCTTCTTCCCCTCCTTAGAAGCATTCTCGTGCTCCTTCTACTTCAACTCAATTGATTTTCATTTCTTCTAGCCTAATTTCTCTAGGTATATTATGCTTGTACATAAGAATCATCTGCTTAATCTAGGTTTGAATAACATCACTTTCTTCCATAGATGGTTGTGTAGGCCCCCCAAATACTTAAGGAGTACATATGGGTTCCTTGGGGAGATACACATAATTATGGCCATCTTTCTAAATTATGTGGTGTACTCTTATACACTTTGCCCTTACTTCTGCCTAAGTAATGCCATTAGATCCACTGGTCCTCTACATACTCAATAGGGTAAAATTGTTGCTTTATGAAGGTTTTGAAATCCTCCCACTTAGCCACTATAGGTTATCCGTCCAACCTCAAGGTCCTTGTATGGATTTCCCACAAGGTCAGAGCATGACTCTCTAATTTTAGTCTAGCAAAAAAATCATATCTTCTTCCTATATGTGATAAGAATTAAAATAAATTTCTAACTACTACAACCATCAATTTAGCTTTAAAGCATCAATTTTACCTTGAAACAAATTGCTGTCAACCTTCACTTCCATTTTGAATAGGGACTACGAATGGTTCACAACACTCGAACTGTGTTGATACTTTTTCAGTTGTTTCTTAGACCTGCTCTCTGGTTCTTATTGATCTGCCAATTTTCCATCTAAACTGACCTCCATGTTAGAACATTCATCTTCTCAAGATAGCCCAATATGTTTTGTTAAGGATGCCATGAGGAGGATCACATTAGAATTTATATCTGCAACTTGTGCTTCTAACTTCTCAAACCTATCCTTTGTGGGTTCTGGAGGGTTATTGATACTTCCATCGACCATAGTTGAGGCTTAATGAATTTCGAATTTTCTAATATGGATCCACTACAAATCCCCTATATATACCCAAAGAAGCCTACTCTAATACTAATATGATCCATAAACTACCGTAGATATTCCATTGTACAATTCGTCACAACCGATCTACTAAAATATATTAGAAAATACGAAATGTACACTATGAATATTTATTTCTCCTTAGGTTTCTATATATATTGATTATTTTTTATTGCATATGCACACAAATTATAATTATGCCAAAAATATAGAACAGTGAAATAAAACTCACAAGCCACAAATTGCCAAAAGTTATAGTGTAGGAAACCCTTTCAAAATGAAACCTAGTTGGAAGGTGAGTCTACTCTACTCTTTTTCTTTGAATGAAAAAATGGATGTAAGTACAAAAAACTAAGGGTTGTGGCCCATGGGATGCTACTATGCACAAATCCTCCATGTTTTATCTTTCTCCATCCCCACTCTCAGCTACTCTACTCATCTATGGAAAAAAATGCAATTGAATAGAATGGAGGCTATTTTCCTCCTAGTGGCCCAATTATAGCATATCTTGATAACATACTAGTGATTAGGTGTGACTCCTTCAACTCTTAAGTAGAGTTGAATATGGAATCTTCTACAGTATTCTTCGTCATGATCATGTGGCTAGCCTTGTTTCCATGAGCAATGGGTGATGATGTGGCATCCTCTTGAATTATAGTAGTCAAAATAGGAAGGACAATTTGTGTAGTGCCGTAACATTTGCATATAAACACAAAAGGCATATATATGTAGAATAGCATGAAATAATGTGCGGTTCTATGTGAAAATTTTCCCTCAAAAAATTTGTGCCTCAAACTATTTCTAGAAGGTTTCATACCCCAATTTTTACCTATCAGTAAAAATGGTCTTATGAGTTGATTCCTCCACTTTTTCCACTATAAAAGCATCAAATGGATGAAAAATTATGTAATGATCCAATCCAAATCACCAAGACTCCATGGGAGGCAAATGGAAATAAGGGATTACAAAAAGGGTATTAAGGGCCAAGGGGATGAGATAAATATTAAAGTTAATTCTAATTCATATCCCAAGTCTTGCTCATATGATTTTATCCTAAGTTTCTAAGTGGTGGGATGGATTACCACATGTGGGGAAGCAGTTCTTTGGTTTTCAATTATCAAAAAATGAACATACATATATAAACTTTAGACTTAGTAAGAAATCCATTCATTCATGCCATCCTTCATTTTGTTATGTTAGGTGTGAACTAGGGAGCCACCATGACTATGTTAACTTGTGAAACCTTATCAATCCTAGGTCGATTTGGGTGAAAATTTTCTTCAAATTTCCTTGGGGAAGGCTAAAACCATAAAGGAACAACTATTGACAATATATTTCCCTTTTGTTAGACTTAGAGGGTTCCCAGAGACTCCATTATAGCCTATGGAGCCACTAGATCCTCATAGGTCTGAAACTTCTTAGCTATCCTATATTGGGGCCCTCAAGTGGTACAACTTGAGGTACTACAAAGTAGAGAATGGTTACACGTCCCTTGGATGTGAAAACTAATAGGGAATGAGAGACTATGGGTTGAAATTTCTTCTATAATTTGGTAACTTGCTCTATCCATTGTTTGTAGTGATTTTTGGATCCAGTTGGCTTAGGTTTCCTTTTCCCTAGTTGATTCATAACCCCAACCAAAGGGTGACCTATTGTTGAGAGAGTTAGAACAACATTATCCATGGTTAGGTGGAACATCTAAGGTTTGTAACCAATTGATACTTTTACAAAAAGATGAATTTTCTTGCTATAATCTCTTCTATGATGTCTATATGTGTTTTTACATGCTTGATTATATTATGTTATTCATGTAATTATTATGTGTGTGTGCGCTATGATTTTCATATTGTTGGGATTGCATAAGTGTGGCACTACTTTAGGTGGTAGTCAAGATAGGAGTTCACTATACAATTCAAGAAGAAAGCTACATAAATGGGTGTCTCTCTAGGAAAGCCCAAATGTCTTGAAAAATTATTTGGGATCATTTCTTCCTCATATATGGAAATGATTGATGTTATTTATAATCGATCAATAAGTGTTCAAGCATATTACCATGAAGGAGACAAAGGTAAAAAGAAGCAGTGCACCAACAAGAAGATTATTGCAACAACATAAGAAGCAACTTGTCTAATCAACTAAAGTAAGAATGATGATAAAAGGGACATGCTAAAGGAAGAATACAAGAAATTGTAACTTGAGAAGAGCCCAAGCTATTTTAGAAGAGGAAGAAGAAGAATCCTATGATAATTGTATATGTTGAAGAGAGGGTGGACAATACCTCAAAACTAGAAGGGAAGATTAGTCACGCTACTCTTTATAAGGAAGTAGAATCAGCTTGTCATAGTCACAAGGAAGAGAATGGGATGAAAGAGTTGTTAAACATGAAGATCCATAAGGAAAAAAGTAAGCTGAATTGATTATTTGATCCAAATTCATAATATAATTTAATATTTTCACAATCTATTGAAATTCTTGGTTTAAAGACTCATAACCATATAAATCTGTATTGTGATAGGTAAGACAACACAAAATTTAGAGTAGAATAATAATGCAAATTCAAATTTTCCATCAACCGAAACTTTGTGGATGAAGTGTTCAAAAATATGGTTCCATTGGATATGTGTGGAGTCACCTTGGGAATAACTTACTTATCCATATGAGATGCCATCTTCAAGAGAAGGAGCACTTGAAAGAAATGGTATGAGTCATATCAATCCTCCGTTTATTGGGTGGAGTTAGTAATTCCTTGGTATTTGTCAAGTATTACTATCGAGGAATGAGTCACCAAAAATAGATTAATTTTTCTAACAACTCAATACTTGAAAAATCCTTATATAAATTGTGTAATTGAAAAAATTGTACAAAAATTTTGTTAGTAAATTAGACTATCCATAGAGTGCTCCTCGACATAATTTTGATATCACTTCAAAAGGTAACCGGTGTGAGGCAAGCTATGGAGGTATTTTTATGGATCGTTTTGGATCCCCTATCTACATTTATTCAAATTTTATGGGATATAACATGAACAATGCAACATAATTGAAAGGTTTGAAAGAGGGACTACTGATTTCCCAAACTCAAGGATACAATGTACTACAAACTTATGGTGGAGAGAGATTCTCAATTCGCTATAAAAATGATTTTCAAGATCCTACATTACACTGAGATGAAAAAAATGTCTTGCAATTAGAGACTTGAAATCCTACTCATGCGAGTAACATCACCCCTTCCTTCCATTCTGTTGATTATCCCTACTCACATAAGAAGACCTAGAAATAAAATTGAAGATAAGTTAGCTAATTAGGGACACATAAGATTTAAAAACATCCTCCCCATGGAAATCCTTTGATGAATCTCTCCTCAAGCAAGAATGTTGGATAACAGGTAAATCGTATAGTTCTTCCTGATCGCTCTCCTTATATATTATTCCTTCATGCTCTTTATTTGTATCTCTAAGCATGTAATTGGCATGTTATCACTCAGAAATTTCCTGGCTATGAAGGGAAATTACTTAGGTAACCCGAAAGCAATATTTCAGATTGGAATCTATCCCTTTAAACCTAGAGAGGGCTCTCTGTAAAACTTTGTCACTCTGTCACTACAACAATTGGTTTTTAATGAATACAATGGCTAGATTGTTTGGTTAAAAAAGACAGTGGTAGGGCAAAGTGTGAATCCTTTTAGCATGGATTCATGATAAAAAAATGTCAACTAGGATGTTTTCAAGACTGCTTAATGTGAAAAAGTACTCACAAAGGATAGACACTGACATCAAATTGTTGTAGTATATGGAAAGAAGAGAATGATAAATCAATCATAATAGAGCATCTAGCAACGAATGAGTTTTGTTATAATATCAATAGACTAATGCAGATAATTGAATATAAGACAAACAATGTCAAAGATGAATTCTCTATCCATAAACATTCATTCAAAATAGAGAATAAACATTATGGTCGATAAAGAAAAGAAGCATTCACTAAGAGACAAACTAAAAATTTCCAACACAAGAATCTTTGAGGCAAAATTCATGTAATTTTGCTTGAAAAATCCTTTGTTAACATCTAGGGATTACAAAAATACACAAGGATTCACTTAAAGTCCAACCCTCAATCCTTCTTCTACATCTTCTTTATTGAAAAATTATACAAAATTCAGATCCATAATTCCTAAAAAGATTTGATTTATAAAAAACAAAAATACAGACAAGTAAACAAAAGTACAAGCTAATCTCTAATCCTTAATCTAAATCTAATTGGATATGACTAAGCAAAAAACAAGCTTCTTGTATTCTTCAACTCTGAACCTAGACATACAAGTGTATAAATCTCCTAAAAGATTGCACCTGGAGCCATTTGCTGATCTTTAGGAGAGAAATATGGATGTGAATCACTAAAAATCAAGATCAACTAGAAATTTCGAGCTAATACATTTAACTTGTTTTCTTAGCAAAATAAATAAGTAATTTTATCTCTTCAAAATTTATAGGCCTCCATTGATTTTTGACTTATCTAATCCCATCAATATCACTCAATATATACTTCTAAAATAAAAATGCTTCTAAAAGGACATACTTTTAACGCTACCAAAATATTTGGGTTATGTGTTGCCAAAACAAAATGTGGACAAAATGGATTTTCATGCACTACCATTTCATTTGGAAATTTTGTTTCACCTTGCTCATTTTAGAGCTTTTGCTTCCTCTGCTAAGATATCAATGTTGCTGGTCTCAAGTCTTTTTATTTTCTTGCTCTTCATAAGCCTAATAGATATTATTTCTGTAGGTTTTAATCCTGTAAAGAAATTACCTGCATACGAATTCTAACAACAGAAAATAAACAATGCAAGAGCATAACACATAAAACACATATACATAGAGATTTTCCCCTGGATCCCAAAACTGGGACTACCAGATTGTTTTTTCATTATGTTCCTTTCAATGTTACAATACATATTTATACATGCCGAAGCATCCAATACCATGGACCAAAAACCATTGCGCCCAAAACCATGTGCGAAAACCATGCACAAAACCATAGATAGGTCCACCCAACCTAATATAAGGTTCAAAAAAAGTTTCCCCGGGGTGCTACCCTGGACCCTGTAGAGTGGGGCTACTCGCCCTCTCAAACCCCCTGTGACCCCCCCACTGCGAAATTGACGCAACAAAGGGTGGGCTCCACCCCTCCTCTAACCCCCCTATTAACTACGTGCACTAGTCATGGAAAGAATATAACACAACCCAGCATTCTCCCACTTGTTGTTTTCTTTCCAAAAGAGAGCTTAGTCATTTATCCAGTCCTGCAACGCCCATTGTTTCTCTACACCAAGAGAACTTCTCAGAGCTCACAGATTTTGTCAATGCATTTGTTGTATTCTTCAAAGTGTCCACCTTTACCAGCAACAATTTTTTGTCTTCTATCATATCCCTCACAAAGTGATATTGAACATCAATGTGCTTTGTCTTTGAATGGTAAGCAGGGTTCTTTGCCAAGAAAATTATGCTTTGGCTGTCACAGTATATCCTTATAGCTCCCTGTACTAACCCCATACTTGAACACAATCTTTGCAACCAAACTGCTTCCTTTCTTGCATGAGTGGTTGCCATGTATTATTTCTCTGTAGTTGATAATACCACTACAGATTGTTTCTTACTCATCCAACTGATTGCACCTCCAAATAGGTTAAACACATACCCACTTGTAGATCTTCTCTGATCCAGATCTCCAGCCCAGTCTGCATCAACAAAGCCACATATATCCAACACTCTGTCCAATCCTGGTCTTCCTTGGTAGCACAAACCATAATCACTAGTGCCACGCAAATACCTGAAAACCCGCTTCACTGTTGTCCAGTGCTCCTTCCCT
>APFE030992732.1:0-10425 GCA_000404065.3 Pinus taeda
CACACCATTATGCTCAGGAGTGTATGGCGTTGTAGTCTCCTTCTTAATGCCAACTTCTTTGCAATAATCTTGGAATTTATTGGATTCGTACTCGGTCCCATTATCAGTCTTCAATATCTTGATTTTCTTCTCGCATTGGTTTTCGATCAAGGCTTTGAAGTGTTGGAACCAGGTGAACACTTTATCCTTCTTATTCAAGAAGTAGATCTAGGTTTTGTGAGAATAATCATCTGTAAAGGTGAGATAATATAAGTATCCTTCCAAAGAGTTTACGGGCATCATACCAGATTTGTCGGAGTGGATCAATTGCAATATATTTGTGGTCTTGTTATTACTTGAGGGGAATGGTCCCCTTGTAAGTTTTCCTTCGACACATCCCGGACATACACCTTCATGCTCTACTTTTAACTCAGGCATGCTTGTCACCATCTGTCTCACATTAGGTAAGGCCTCATAATGAAGATGGGCAAACCTTTGGTGCCATAGTTCAGATTGTAGAGGTGTGTTGCAAGACATGGCTCCCAATGGACTTCTTCCAACTTGATACAAAGTGTAAACCCTGAACCCAAGAGTAAAAGCATCTTTAAAATTTCTTTTCCAAACACGTACCTGTCCATCGATGAATGCCACCTTGAATCCTTTGTCCTCCATGACTAAAATGTACACTAGGTTCTTCTTGAGATCAGGTACATATAATACTTCTTGCAAATGAATAGTGTTACCTTGATTCAATTGAAAGGTAACATTCCCTACTCCCTTCACCGGGATAGGTGGCATCGTCTCCAAGGATGATCTCTAAGTTTGTTTCCTTTTCTATCAAATTAGAGAGGGCTTCCTCGTATCGGTGAAGTGCCTTGAGGCACCACTATCAATCAACCAATTTCTCAAAGTGTCCGGAGGAGAGGCAGTGGAAAGGGCCGATATAAGATAGTACTCTTTTTTGCTTATTGTTAACAACATTTGATTCTTCATACCTGGAGTTCCTTGATTTCTTGGAGGGTCGACCATTTCCTTGATGTCTCGCATTCCTTTTTCCTTTGCCATTGGACCTGTCATTCCTTTGATCGTTGTTGTTGAAGTTGCCCTTGAAATGATTGTGATCATCATCATGTGATGTGTCCCTTCTATTTGGACACTCCCTTGCATAGTGGCCAAACTTATTGCAAACAAAGCACTTGTCCTCCCTCACTCCCTTAGATCCAGGCTTTCCATGGAAATGACCTTTAGACCTTGCATTATTTCTTGTTTCGGCATCAGCAGAGAATGCAGTGGGGTTGCTTCTATTAGAAGGCATTTCTTGCTTTACCATTCTTGTTTCTTCTTGAATGCATCTTGACATCAATTCTTCAAACCCTGGAATTCGATCATTGTTGAGGACGATGGTTCTAAATAGATACCACTCAGGTGGGAGTCCTATAAGGGTGGTGAGAGTAAGTTCCCTGTCAGGAATAACTTCTCCAATCGAGAGTAGATCCCCTTGGAGGTTTTCAATTCGGAGATGTGGGTCTCCAAATGCCTGTCAATTGAATCCCTAATAATCTTCTTTGCTTTGATTTCAACCCTATTGTACTTGGTCTTTGCAGCAACCGGTGCATTTGAAGGAGGTTCAGGGATTTTACCCTGCACATAGTCCATCACTTCTTTTTCTTCCAAGGTCAAATCAAGAGACATCTTCCATCCATGATAGTCAGATTTATCATGGAGCTTGTCTTCATCCAGGAAGTAGGATGAGGAACCCATTGAACCCTTTGTCCTTGTCGAACTGTCTTTGGTGGTTGCTCTTTCACTCTTGCTTGATCAGATCTTCTTTTAGTCTTCAATAGTTCAATAGAGAGAGAAATACAATTTACAAATCTGATCATTTATAACAACAGCAAAAGAGCCCTAACCAGAAAAGTCAACGATGGTCAACAGGGCAGATTTGACCCTCAGCAAATTAGTCAACTTCAGTCAACTTCGGCCTCCAAACAATAAGATAAAACAACCCTCAAAATAGTGAAATTTAGCCCAATCAAAGTCTGGTCAAACAACCTACCTGCAGTCAGCCCTAGTTGCAGTCAACGTTTAGCCTCAATTTTTGTGCCCAGAAATGTGGCATGCCCAAACAGAGATAGGCTTCACAAAAACACAGTCAAAGGAGGTCAATGCATGCTGGTCAGTGCTTGGTCAAACTATCCTGAAATTTGGTCTCCTGAAATTTCGGCCTCCTGAAATTTCAGCATCCTGAAATTTCGCTCTCCTGAAATTTTGGGCGTGTGGAGAGAGAGAGGCCCAGAATTCCGTACCCAATCAATGAGGGGAGAGAGACAGAGTAGTGTGAAGATGAGTGTGTCCAAATGAGGCTAAGTCACCTTCTAATTATATGTAATGTTGAGGATGAATAGACGTGACTATTGGGCTTCTGAGCCTACATAAGTTTGCTAGCTGACCTTGACAATTTGACCATAATCAAAATAAATTCGTAACTTCATTTGTACATGTCAGAATTGATGATCTTTAGATCAATCCTACACCTCTCAGAGAGAGGAATCCAAGAAAAATATCAGCTGTCATAAATAAGATGACCCATGTGGAGTTTGGCCCTAGTTGCCAATTTTAACAACAATGCCATGGGATGGAGGTAAACAAGTAGGAACCAAAACTTGTGTAAGTGTGACAACACAACAAAGAGCCAAATACATAAGGTAAGAGAAGGCAAGTCAATATAAATCGAAAAGATCAAAGGGTGACTTTGAACATGATAGCCCATAATCACATAGACAAAGAACTCCATCAACATCCTCCCATGTCAGATTTTCTTGACGAAGGGTGTAGGAATGATGTCGATTAAAAAAAAAATCGGTTTCTCTATGCATGTGGAATACCATTCAATGTCTTCGCTCACCTTATTGGCATGAAATGGTTTCCACCATTAATTATGCCCCCAAAGCATACGAGAGAGCCTTGGGTATGACAGGGCTAGAACCGTGGGACTTAATCAAGAAAAAGCAAAAATAACACATGCTTTGGGTCAAATGACAAGTTCTTGGAATGAGGATGGGTTATCCATAGTATCTGATGGATGGACAAATGTAAAAGGCAAGCCATTGATAAGTGTTCTTGCTGTGTCTAGAGGTGGTGCAGTCTTCCTTCCAGCATATGATTACTCAGAAATGTTCAAGACCGCCATCAACATTGCAAAACCATTACTTGAAACAATTGAATATATAGACCCATACAATGCCATCCAAGTCATCACTGATAATGCTTTTAATTGTAAGGCAACGAGAGCAATTATTAAGGATAGATACCCCAACATATTTTGGTATGGGTGTTTGGTTCACACAATGAACCGTTTGATACATGATATTATTAAGGACAAAAACCCTCAATACAAATGGATTGGTGATTTGTACAAGAGAGGCAAAAAAATGATAAAATTTATTACAAATCATAGCAATACCCATTGGATTTTCCGCAGTCACTCAAGTTTGAAGCTATTGAAGATTGTGAAGACTAGATTTGCTAGCTACTACCTCACCTGTAGGCGCCTTTTGAAGGTAAGAGAGTCATTGGCTAGCATAGTATCAAGTCAACACTGGCAAGCTAAATCACCTGACATGGGGACATGTGACACGAGACACGAAGGACACAAACATAGATCTTCATCTAGATGTAAGTTTTACAAAGTAACATTATGCATACAAATACAATTGTGACATAAATGATAAACATATTCATCAATGATCCAATAGGAGAAAGACAAGATATTGTAGTTTTCTCATTAAGACATCAAAATCAAAATGTGTTACATAGGTGGTAGCAATGCCAATGGCAAATAGAAATAACAAATACAAAACAACTACAACCTCAAGGTTGTAGGTAGCTCATGAGTCATCAATCCTCATCATTAAAATCAACATCACTGTACTCATCATCATGGTCACCACTGCTCTCCTCTGTTGCATCCTCCTCCTCCATATCTAATGTCATCTCTGCATTTGCTGGTGTGGAGGATGACCCCTCTACAGTATCACCATCATGAAAAGTGACAGGCTCTAACATTGACTCATTAAGATCCAAGTTGGCCAATACCAACTCAACACTGCTGTCCAAACCCATATCATCAGGAAAGACATCCCACATCTTTGTCTTTCCCTTCAATCACTCATCCCTTTGCCTGTAAATAAGACGAAGGTTGGTGTGCACATACACCATTGTTTCTTCCATGGACTGCTCAAGCCTATTCTTCTTGACACTATACAAATTCCCATATATGCTCCAATTCCTCTTGCAACAAGAGGATGAAGTCACTTGAGAAAGGAGCCTCATGGCTAACTTCTGTAGAGGAGGGCTTGTTGCCCCATGAGTTCCCCCTTGTCTCTAATCACATCATATCCTGCAAATCAACCAGTGCCAGTGGAAAACTCTTCAAAAGCATCCTCCACCTCATCAGGGGATGCTTTATCCTGAAAATCTACCGCAATGCATCTTTCCTCCCCTGTGAAATTTTCCCATTCATGTGAGGAGGGAATCCGCGAAAAGGTCCACCATTCAACCACTCATGGCTGTAGTATTTTGGGTTCAACGAGTGAGCCAAACAATGTAAAGGTGTGCAATTATTGTCCCATCTGCTGACAAGAATATCGTGTCTGGTGGTGAAGAAGGCCTTTGATGATGTCTCATACTATGGGCACTTACTTTGTAAAATAACGCTCCTCACAAACTCAATCATGGAATCCCATCCCTTATAAAATAATGCCCCTTGAATTAGAACTCGACAACATCTCAATAAATAAAGGTGAGTGTGCAACATTAAAGGATATGAAGTTCTGATAGAAAAAAATGCAATGGTGAGATCAAGCTCTTCCCATTTCTCTTTCTGAAAAATCTTGTCCATTGGACCAAGTGCCATTGCCTTACTTTTCATTGCTTGTCCCCCACCAGAACACTCAAATGGAAGTTTGTTGCTGCTTTTCCTCAAGAATGGAAGGGGGTCTTCATTCTTGTTTTTTTTAGATGTTGCAACTACCTTTGCCATAGCAACATTGACCTCTTTTTCCATTTCCTTCCTCTTCACTAAAGACACTTGTGTACATTGCTGCAATTCCACAACTTGTTAAAGCCAACAAATGAGCTTTCACATAGTAATATGTGCACATGAAATGGTTTTTGCAATAGTTTCATTTCCAAGAAACATTGCCTCCTTCCTTAATTTTGCTGCTTAACCCTTGCTCTCTTGTGACATATTTCCACAAGGGATATTTGTTATCTTGAGGCAGTTGTCTTCTCTTAACATTTGAAGTTGTTGTTGCAACCCCACTTGCAATAGAGGGAACACTTGCAGACCCTAATGAAATTGGAACATAACGAACATCTCTAATGGGGACATTCTTCCCCTTCCTTTGTCCCTTCCCCTGCTGCCCTTGAGTGAGCCATGAATGCTGTAAAAAAATAGAGAAAAAATGCACAAATTTGTAAAACAAATGCACATGCAAAGTGCTGTAATAAAAATGCAAAAAAAATAGAGAGAAAATGCACTTACCTGTTGCTTGAATCACCTCCAAAATGATACCACACCCTTTGCTCTTCGCTCTCACACACCCACAACAAACCCACAACAAGAGAGAATGAGTATTGTGAGGTTAGAATGGGCCAAATCTCACTTTTATAGCTGTGTGGAGGTAAAAAATGCGTGACACTTGTCTTGGAATCGGGGCATGATCGGACACGTTCCGGAGGACACGTGTCCCATTGAACCGTGTCCAATTTATCTGATTTAGGCACCTGAGGCCTGGGCAATGAATTTGGTTTCTTAGTTGGCAAGTATTAAAGGACAAGGCTCCAACCACAGTTGACAAGCAAGGTTTTGAACAAGTGGAGGACACTGCTCTTGATGGTGTGTTTTGGGCACGTGTGAGGGACGTTTTGCAATTCACCAAGCCCAATTATAACATGGTTTGTTTTGCAGATATAGATGCACTAGTGATTGGGGAGTGTGAAAATTTCATCTATCACAACAACTGAAAATTATTTTCCTAATTGTTAATTTATTTAACGATTTATTTGCAGTTTGCTACGACAAATACCAAATAATTCACACAGTGATTTTCACAAATAAATACTGCGGAAGAAAAATAGCGCAGAGATATGAGAAAATCTAGCGTACACGATAAAAATGACATTATTATTTTTGGACAATTGTCCATGGAAAACCCAACTTGGGAAAACCAGTGCAATAGTTGAGGGTTTTATTATTATGCAACAGTGAAATATGAGTACAATCTATGGATGCCCAATTGGCAATCCAAATAGCAAGAAAATCTGGCCAAAATTATCTATAAGGGAATTTCCCTTCCTCCACAAGCAGTGCTGACACAACTCTACCTCAAAAAACTCATCCTCTTGGACCCTCTATGTCAGCTTCTGCGCAACACTCATGCAGACCCTTGGACATCTAACCTGAAAGTGCCTCTGATGAAATTGTTTTGTCTGTATCTACTGAGGAAACTGATTCTCTAGCCCTCTAGAAGACTTTCTCAGCCTCTGGAAGCTGAATCGAATTTTCCTCCAGCCAAATTGATTTGCTCTTCTGAAACAACTACGCAATCCTCTGTGCTGCCCCACTAGGAATAACTCGGCATCTTGTTGCTGCCTCTCTGGATTTGGAAAACTTTGTTCGGATCATGGTCTCTGCGCCTCACTGTCTCTACTTCCTCACTGTCTCTGCGCTTCACTGTCTCTGCTTCCTCACTCTCTGCGCCTCACTGTCTCTGCTTCCTCACTGTCTCTACTTCCTCACTGAAGCTCGAACTTTCCAACAACTGACTGCTGCTACTCTGGAAAATCGAATTCTCCAAGTGTCTCTAGTGTATTATCTAAGTGCCCATTGATTTCTTCTTATAATTCTCTATTGGAGCACCAACAACCAAAATTAAAACTTAATCAAGGGTTAGGATCATCTTGAAGTTGATCAGTGTGAGTTTCTAGACTATTCTCACCTTGACTTAATTAATTTTGATTAATTAACTAGTTTTCCTAAGTTTGGACTGAGGAAACATTAAAAGATAGGTTAATAATCTAATTAAGTCATCTCTAGGTGCAATTTTTTGAAACAGTTTCTAGGTTTTGGAGATTTCATGCTATTCTAGCCTCTCCAACCAAATTTCGTGGCTAGAACACATCCGGTGCTACAAAAACTAATACTCCCTCTTAGCGAAGACTATGTTTTAGTGCTGCACACCTTGCTATAACACTCTGTCTTTGTATCATCCTCTATCACGCTACTGATGTCTGGCCATACTGCCCACCAACCACTGCGCAACACTGCCCACCAACCATTGCACAACTTTGATGTTGCATCTATGCTACTGTTGACACTGCGATACTGTTGCCAACACTACATTTGCACTGCAACTCCCTCTCATTTGTTGTTGCTGCAACTGAGAAGCATCTAAAATATTGAATCATCTATGTTCAGTATGATGCATCTATCTCCTAAGTTCTAACTGCAACTAGCCTCTATGCTGTCACTGAAGAATCTGTGCTGCTGCTAACTCTGCGCTGAACCACTTTCTTTGCTGTCAACATTGCACTGTGCTCCTCAAAATTTGGCTGCTACTAGTCTGCAACTGTCACTTTGGCATTGATTGCATTGACTGCCATTGATGTCGACTCGTTGGAGTAGCCACAAGTGGAGAAGCCAAGAGGAGACCAAGTGGAGGCATCCACTCATGCAGAGACCGCCAGTAGGGGGAAATTTCGAGCCAAGTGGGCAGAGGGATCACATGCAACCATACCTCCAGGTGTGAGGTGGGGTGATGTGAAGTGATAGTTCTAAGAAGGCCGAAATAGGGGCAGGATACTTGAGGTACCCAACCTCTTTGATTAGACTTTGTTATGGGAGCCCCGACGAGTAGCAGGACTGGCTGAGTGGGTAGAGACGGATGCGGATGGAGCGGCAGAGGGAGCTTTAGCATCAGAGGGTGTTTCTAGCCCAACAATGAGGTCAGTTGGGAGATCAGTTACTTACTTCTCAGTAACTGAGTTGTAGTGCAACAGTGGGCAACACGATGCAACATGATGAGAGGACGTGCAGTGCAGATGCATGCTGGGAGATAGGACCAACAACAGCACGGATGCAGCATGAGGAATCAGTGGGATTGATGCAGTCCCAAAATCTGGCCAAAATTATCTATAAGGGATTTTCCCTTCCTCCACAAGCAGTCCCGACACAACTCTACCTCAAAAAACTCATCCTCCTGGACCCTCCACGTTAGCTTCTGTGCAACACTCACGCAGATCCTTGGATGTCTAACCCGAAAGTGCCTCTGATGAAATCGTTTTGCCTGTATCTGCTGAGGAAACTGATTCTCTAGCCCTCTAGAAGACTTTCTCGGCCTCTGGAAGCTGAATCAAATTTTCCTCCAACCAAATTGATTTGCTCTTCTGAAACAACTATGCAATCCTCTGTGCTGCCCCGCTAGGAATAACTCAAAATCTTGCTGCTGCCTCTGTGGATTTGGAAAACTTCGCTCGGATCATGGTCTGTGCGCTTCACTGTCTCTACTTCCTCACTGAAGCTCGGACTCTCCAGCAACTGTTGAGATTGCAACAAGATGATGGAGCTTAGTGAAAAGAGTCGCCTTCACTAAGTGGGCCCGCAGGCTATTTTTGGCGCAAGTCTATTTTTAGACTATGTCTTTTTTAGACATATGGATCATGGTCTATGAATTGCAGGATGCTATTTATGGATGATTGATCAAGTTGGGAAAAATAGATGGACTTCTATTTTTGATGAAAGTGTGAGTGATCACAGTGTGAGTGATCAAGTCTATTTTTTAGACTGGCTGTCAAAAATAAAAAGTCAAATAATTATTATCTCACAATAATATTTGGACTTAATAAACTTTAAATCTTATTCTCTTGGAAAGCACTTCAGTTCGAGCTACGGATGTGGCACATGCAATTGCATGAAGGAAATACGTGGTTCTTATGGGTTAGTTGAATATTTGCAATCATGACTTCAGTTAGAACTCAAGTGAGTTGAGTTTAGTGGACTGGAGGTGCAGTTGATGGAGTTGTGTTCAGTTTAGCTTTGTTAAACTGGTTGTATTTAGTCTAACTGGAAAATACACTAGAGATGAGTTGGGTGAATTAGTTATTAATTAATTCACAAAGTTATTAACTCATAATACAACTAATGAATACATCAGTTAACTCAGTTGCATGTCAGTGCATGTTCAGTTCAGCAGGGACAGGTGTTAGAGAAGCAGATTGCTATCAGTTGTGACTATAGTTGTGCACCAGATCTTGCACAGATCAGGGGATTGAGTATGCCAATGAGTTTTCCCACATTGTAGCTTGTTCTCACGTGATTTAGCCAAGGAAAGACGTGGCTGCCTTGGATTATCACCGGTTCTTGAGCAGGTATTGAGCAGCGGAGGCAGGCAAGCAGCGAAAGAGATTTGAGCCAGTGATTGATTCAGATCTGAGCTGTATTGTGTGTAACAGGTGGAGCTGGTACTGGATTGCTTGTGATAAACATTGTACTTTGTAATGTTACATGACTCAATCAATAATATACAGATAGTTGGGGTTTTTAGCGAGATGCTTTCCCCGGAATACATACTGTGTTAATGTGTGAATGCTCTTGATGTTTTATTGTTATTGATGCTGCTATATTGATGATCAACGTAGAGGAGCTTATGTATGGTGTATGTTTTCCACAATAGTACATGATCAGGATAATCCCTGTTGAATATATGTTAAATTATTCAAAATCTCTACATGGTATCAGAGCTGTTGATCATCTGATCTACTATTCAGGAAGTGTTTACATTCTATTTCTTCAGGCTGAGTCTGTAATCGGGCCAGGTAGCCTCTGGATTCATCCTTCTTTTGGAAGGTGAGATATCTGGTGAATGCCCATACAGTCGATCTCTGTACAAGAAATATTGTGTTCTCACGAATCTTAGATCCGAGGCGTTTGAGTTGGTTGCTGGTGGAATTCGAATTTGCAGCAGTATTTTCTTGGTGACAACGCAGCAATGTCTTTCAACGGATTGCGATTGGAGTATGATCTTGAGGGCAGCTCAAACTATATTGCATGGAAGGACAGGATGGAGACAGTATTGGATGATAATGGGTTGAAGGAGTTCATAGATACGGATATCCCAAAGCCTACTGATGCTAATCAAGCTGATGCTTGGCAAAAGAAGATTGCAAAATGTTGAAGGATTCTGTTGGAGGGCGTGAAGGATCACATTGTGTCCAGCCTCCATGGAAAGGCTACTCCATATTTGATGTGGAAATCATTAACAGAATTAGTCCAAAGCAAGAGCGATCAGAGGAAGCTGGCGCTCAAAGATAAACTCAGAAACATCAAATGCGAGAAGGGTGACAGTATTCCCAAGTATCTCACGAAGTTCACTCAGTGTCGAGATG
>APFE030992733.1:7041-43948 GCA_000404065.3 Pinus taeda
TGAGAGGAGAGATCAAATACCTTTCATGTCATTTGGGAAGTGAGTGAGGCTTGTCAAAGTAGAGGAGACTCCTGCTGGACCCTGGAAAGAACTTGTGCAACATCAAGGCAAAAGTTGTAAGGTTCTTTTATTCATAAAGTTAATACAATCAAGTTTGTTTTTCTCAATGAACTGTCTCTAATGGTTTATTTTATGAGCTCCTTGATCTTCATAATGAACATGTTTTATTATAATATCTTTGCAGGTGTTCTTTGATGTGTGTTTGTTTGTGTATGCAGGTTATCTAAAGAGGAATTGCTTGAAGCTGTTGAAACCAAGCTGCCACAAACAAGCGTTGGACCGAGGTAGGGTCTGTTACACCTCTTAGTTTTCATTTATGAATTGAAACATCTTTAGAGAAAAGTAGAGTTGTTTGTGCTCCTTGTTGCTAGATATCATTCGATACTAGGGAGATCGGTCTTGTCCGCAAGAACGATTTATCCAGCCAACACTAGTGCCGACATCAGTACTGAAGTAGTGTGTTGCTTCACCTTCCACTTTTGTGTCTACATAATCTATTGCAAGATAAAAGGAAGCCATTGAACATGTAGAACTTGGAGCAATAGGTAATTGAGTTCCACATGTCTTGGTACAGTGGGAGTAGATGACGATCAAAATTTTAGGCTACATTTCCAAAGGTTACAGCATAATCTCTAAGGAAAAATTTGAGGCTTTAGGCTTAATTGACATAGTCTAGTAGTTGTGGGGGTTGCCTCAGCCTAACTCCACACTAGAAGTGTTAAATTCTCAAAAGTTAGAAGGATTTTCCTTGGAGATGAGGTTTCTTGGAGTGGCGTACGTTTACTTTTAGGAAGGAAAAAGGATAAAAAATGAGAGGATTTGTTTCAAAACCTACAGTGTGAAGTCTTCAGCAAGAGGAATTGTTGGTATACCTAAGTTGTGACCTAGATTCGCAAATTTTGCACATGAATTTTACTGGATATGGAATCTTTAGAGGCTATAGTATGAGAACCAAACTTACACTATTATTTTATGAAAACATACCCCTTAACATGCTTTTACAGTTGGCTTACCACCTATGTAGACCTTCTTAGGTGGAGGGATTCAAGATGTCATGATGATGTCCCTGTTGGCCGTAATAAACAACCTAACATTTCATTGTCAATATGGGAGTTTGTAAAATTAGAAGCGCAACACTAGAAATGTCAGATAAATACTTTAGCAACCTACAATAAATTATATGACATCACACTATTATGGAAATTGGATTCACTCAAGAAAAATACTTGTCACAAACTTGAGGAAAGGAACTTCAAATCAATCCTAATCAATGAAAGATAAATATTTAAGAATAATTTTAATGTAGTTGTAGGACAAATAAATAATTGAATTGTTAAGAACATTTTTCCTTGTTAAAGATTTTCCTTCCTGCACTAAACCGTCGTTCCTGCACTGAAGGTATGTAATGTTCCTACACCAGGTTTATAAACCACTTGTATAAAATGAAAAGGATATTAAATAAGAATAAATTGCAAGGTGAAACAGAGCTAAGAAAATAAATGCTCTTTAACTAATAATACATTTGAAAATGAAAGGTGCTTCGAAATTCAAAGAAAATCCTTGCTAAAATAGGAAAACTACTTGCATGTGACAAATAACTATTTGATCCAAATAAAAATAGGCTTCTTCCTGAGATGATTGTTTAAAATTTTAATTAGATTTGCACTTTATTATGAATAATGTTTTAGCTCAAAAGCCCCTTTAATAATTTTAGTGTTAAATCGAGTTTATTCCACAAGGCAATAGTGCAAGTACAGACCTGTATAATGTCTTAGTGTTTCGTTAAAATATATTAGAGATAATATTAACACTAAATTGAACCTTAATACTTAGGATGCTTAAAACTTCACTCATAAACAAAACACCATTTGCAGAAGGAAATAAATAAACTTGCAGGAAAAAGACTTGCAGAAATAAATAAGGAACTTTAACTTGCAAAAATGGAAATGCACCGGTGGAAGAAACTAATTACACTCTTCTTGCATAAAGGAAATAAAATATGCATCACAGGAAAGCATGAAAGGTAAATAAACACAACTAAACCTGAATGCTTTGGATCCAAATCACACGATTAGCAAAGAAGAACCTATAACTCATGAAAACAAACCAAACGTAACTTTCTTCAAAACCTTGCATAAAAAATATAAGTTAAACACACGTCACGATAAAGGGAGAATGAGCTGAGTTGGCTGGGTCCTAGCCAACCAGCTCATTTCCCTGCTACAATATCTGGAACTTCAGTAGCTCAACTAATGCATCACAAATATTTTGATACAAGAAATTGCATGACTAGCGTAGCTCCTTGGATTAACTCAAATATTTGTTGCAAGTATACATTGAAGCTTTGAATCTAGCCTCGAAATAATCATAGGGAATGGGGAAGAGCCCCCTAAGCTTGATCCAACATCATATATGGACAATGATTGGTTCTCTCCTCCATTACTACCCAGCTAGGCTTGAAGCCATAACACTTCTTTCATAACCTTTTACATTACCAGTTTGGCATTAAACAAGCCAATCCTTTGCAAAAACATGGGTATTGGATCCCAAACAATTATCATCAATGGAATATCATTAAAACCATTTCCCTATTTAAAGAATGGATATTTACCACGAATTTTGCAAATCTAGGCATTTTCTAGAATTCTGGAAAAATTTGTATTTTTAACAAACTGCCTATGAAGAACACTTTGTATCTTCTTAACCATTACAAATATGGGAAAGTTGTTTGGAGGAAATCTAGTTTGCTATGTTTAAAACAGTAACCTTTCTCATAATTTGTTGTTTCATCTCCATTGCCTCATAAATTGTGCCTGAAGATGACTGTTTGGATACTTGTGAAATTGGAGATCTTGAAATTATGGAAAAACAGTCTAATTTTATAAAATGTCCTCAAATACCCTTATGTAACTTTTCAACCATTGCGAATTTTAGAAATTTTTTTGAGGATTATTCAATTTTCTATACTAAGACCAAAACCCATTTTCTATAATTTCTCCACTCACCTTCATCTGCACAAACAATGAGGCGGAAGGTGGCAACCTGGAAACTGTTGTGAATTTGGGGCTGAAGCATTAATGATTCCCTAAATATAAATCGGTATGACCTAGGTGTATCTTATATTATGTGGAAGTGTTAAAACATAAGTTTGAACAAAAACCTCTTTCATATTTTCCTAGAAATGTATCAATGTATGAAAGCCCCAAATTGGTGCAGGCATGTTGGTGCAGGCACAACTGGTGCAGGAATGTTGGTGTAGAGTGTTGGTGTAGGAGTGCTATAAAAACTGAATTGGTGCAGGAATTCGATGCGTGGTGCAGGAACCATTTTCACATAGGTAAGAAGGTAATTCACCATGTTTAAACTTGCAAACACAAAAACCATCATTAATAATGGCTTAAATGTCAAATCTTGTTAAAATAAGGGAGATGTGTTACACAATAAATATTACTTTATCGCTTCTAAGAATACACAAAATTCTAACAATCACGATACAATATAAGCAAAAGCACGAGGGATTTCCAAATAAAAATGGATATAAAACAAGACGAAATAGATGCCTAACATCCCCCCATGTCGATCATCTTGCATGTCCCCGTGCAAGAAAACCAATTGTTGTATTTCTCCCTTGAAAAAAAAAAAGATTTCAATATCCATGCAAAATTTCCTGCTATATATGATTGTCCTAACAATGGACATATATGTTGGTTTATTGTTGGATTACTTGTTCATTAATATTTATTCCAACAAAATATTATACCAAGGAAAAAAAATGCTAAACTGAAAGGATAGTGTCATAATGAAATAGACAACCATCAAAATTTCCATAAATCTTCTCAAGAGTAGCCTTAGGTAGAAGTTTTTCACCTCAATAGCCTCATCGTAAATATAAGTGACATCATTTGAAAGTCACAACGTTAAATATGGATGGAAATATGGAAAAATAAACATAACAAAACAATACCTTTCCATGATGACATTCGTACCATTACCCAAGCATATAGCTAATTCTCCTCTTGTTCAAGCAAAGTGAATTACATGCACTAAGGGTCCCACATCCATAAAAACCAAATTATTTCTAAAATATAGAACTCAAAAGCACATTTCTCAAATGACCTTAAAGCCATTCTCAGAGAGATATGATAATAAGTTCAGGGGAAGATGAAAACAACCAGGTAAATCATAATGTAAAATTAACTTTAATAACACAAGCATGGCCCTGCTGCCAGTAGGCATCTATAGCCTCGGCAGGGATGCTTTTTAAACCAATGAAATGGTTGTGTCCCACCTATTAGATATAGATTCATAGTCATTTAAAAGCTTTTGATTTGATTCGGGAATTGACTGAAGGCCACTGTCCTGGTTTGGTAAGTAGCGAACGACAATGCAATTCACAAGAGATAGCAAGAATGAAAAAGCTAGCTCGTGATGAAACCTCTTGTCTTCGAGATATTCAACTGAAATCCATTACCCTAGCTTGGTGACTAGTGGAGGCAATGCCATTCTTGTTAAGACCAATTATCATAGTAGGTCAGCTCATAATGAGACCTCCTATCCCTCAATTAATCCATTTATGTTAAAAAAAAAATCTGATTATGATCAACCTTAAATATGTTACTTAATAGGTGGGGAGGAAAATCAGCTCCTTAAGAGCACACGGTGGCATGAAAAGTTTTTAATTACTAATATTGACTACTTGGTCCTTCTACCCTAAAGACTAATTTTATAGAAGAAATCTCAGATAATGACTAAAAGATTCCTCAAGTTGATCATTCTAGGGTTCTTATGAGTGCTCGTTATGGCTTTATAGGAGTGGTCCACCATAGGAGGCTTTTGAGCCATACCTTTGAAGAGAAACTTGAAAATATTTCTTGGATGGAAGTATGTTAAGCTTATGAATGGAAAGTATGACAATAACAATCCCCCTAACTGACCCAATGAATAATATCAACCAGTAATCAAAGTCACTTTATAAAATATGAGGCATTGAGAGTTAATTTCTTCTAACAAGTCTTACCACAAGAGTGCATTATGATATAAATTTCAATAGTTGTGCCTTGGGAATTGCAATTTCAAGAGTGGTGCTATAAAAATTTTATTCCAAATGACATTTCTATTTATTTTTTCTATATTACCCTACCCTAATTTAAAGAGAGGAAGATTTCCTTCAAGTGTAGGAATACTTCCAATGTAGAAATGTGCATCACAAAATACTAAATATACTCACACTCATGTTTAAAATGCAAACTTTAATGCATATTAGAGTATGAAAAACCAACCTACTTACTTGATATGGTGCCAAGAGTTCTTGAATGATGAGGGAATGGGGTGTACTAACAATTGTTTGGAACCAGGATTCAATAGGACACACATATTCATGGTTCTTCAACTTGTATAGGTCTTCCATAGCTTGAATATTTATCTCTTTAGATTGACAAGGATGGTTAAGGGAAACTCTAGGGTTTTCTTCTTTGTGATCTTGAACAACAATTTTCGAACAAGTTCCAATCATAGATTGCTGCTCAAATGGTTTATGGATTAAAGTTTCTTCCTGAGGTAAATGTTTTGTGGTAATAGCGTAAGTTTCTAGATTCACTCCTCTTCCCTCTCTAAAATATATGGCATTACATTTGAGAGGGGAGCGAGTAGGAAAAATAGGTGTTTTAAATTGATGTGCAACTTGATTGTTGAGATTAGGGTTTGGTTGCACAAATGGTGGGACCATAGAGAGGAATAACATGGTTGTACATTGTACGGGAATTGCAACTATTGTGGCTTAGCTAATGGAATTTGGATTGGGAATTTTCCCAGAGAGGAGGCTCCAAACCATGCTTGAGGCTACGGTAATATCTGGCTCAAGGGAGAGGGCCATTGCGGGAATATGGTGGGGTATTGAATCAAAGGAGCATTATAAGTCTGCCATGGAACTCTGGGGTTGTAGATGTGTTGAGGAATCTGTTGGGGACAATAAATATTATTCCAAGTATTGAATGACGATGAGTTTTTAGGTATATATGGTGGTCGATCTATTTCCTTACTTGATCCTTAAATACCTATTGAAACCCCCATAGTGATGGGAAATAATTTGTTGAATTATCCTCCTTACACTACTTCCATTCTTCCTACAGATCATCCAATTGTAAATTTATAAAAGATTTTGTAGCTCCTATTGCTGTAGTAGATTCCAAAAATTGAGAAGAAAGTTCTCTAAAATTCTTACCGATCTTGGATATTCCTCTTGAATAACTAATGCACAATTTACACACATGATCATATGGTAAGTAAGAAACATCGCCTGCTCCTATCAGATTTAAAGGTTCTAAAAAATCATCCTTGATTCCTTTGAGTTGGAGTGTTTTCAATGTCCCTTTTACCAAGTTCTTATGTTTTTATTTTTGGAGGTTGTATCTAAATTGCTCCACATAATCCTCCAAGCTTTCATTTTCCCCTTGTTTTATTCAAAAATATCTTCACCAGCCCAACAGTAGTCTTGATAATTTTGCAAGAATACATTCTTCATGTCTTCCCATGTTTGAATGCAGTTCCCACCAAGGCTCATGAACCATCATAGAGCTTCTCCTTTAAGAGTAAGATGAAACACTTGCAACCTTTGAAAATTAGTACAATAACCATATCCTCTACAGAGTACTTCAAACTCAAATAAGAATGAATGTGGGTCTTCATTGTCCAAACCATGAAATTTTGGTAGTATAGATGGGGGAATATTATGCATTTGAACCACTCCTAGATCTTTGATATTAAATTCAAAAGTAACAATGTTTTCCATTTCTTACCAAACTAAAAGAGGTTTTTGATGTACTACTTTTAGACTCCTTTGAATTTTCCTAGAAACTAATCAGTGAAATAGGTGCATTGAATGGTTGATATTAGCCTCCAAACTCTTCATTGAAAAATGCCTCAAAATAACATTTCTCTATCTTTACAAGCTAGTTGGTATGTATTGTTAGCACGTGATTGAATAGACAAGGGGAGGGGGTTCTTACAACAACCAAGAAATGAAAAAAAAAAAATAAAAATAATGCAAGAAAGAGACAAATTCAAAGAATAAATTCAAAGTAAACAAAATTTGCAAAAAAACTAGGTAAAGAGAAAACCAAACTACAACAGATTACCAAGGTCAATCCCCTAAGCGCTTCCCTGGCAACGATGCCAAAATGTTGGGCATAATAAACAACCCAAAATTTAATTGTCAATTCAAGAGTTCGTAAACTTAGAGGTGCAACAATGGAAATGCCAGATGAAGACATTAGCAACTTGCACTAGTTAATAAAATGACATCACACTATTCTAGAAATTGGATTCACTCATGAAAAATACTTTTCACAAACTTGAGGAAAGGAGCTTCAAATAAATCCTGATCAATGAAAGATAAATATCTAAGATTGAGTTTAATGTAATCGTAGGACAAATAAATAATTAAACTGTTAAGAACATTCGTCCTTGTTAAATATTTTGCTTCCTACACTGAACCATTGTTCCTGCACTACAACAACATTCCTGCACTGTAACAATGTTCTTGTACTGAAGCGAAGTTCCTGCACTGAAAGTATGTAATGTTCCTGTACTAGGTTTCCAAACCACTTGTAGAAAATGAAACGGGTGTTAACTAAGAATAAATTTCAAGGTGAAATAGAGCTAAGACAATAAACACTCATAGGCAAAAGGCTCTTTAACTAATAATGCATTTGAAAATGAAAGGCGATTTGAAAGTCAAAGAAAATCCTTGCTAAAATAGGAAAAAATCTTGCATGTGACAAATAAGTATTTGATCCAAATACAAATAGGCTTCCTCCTAAGATGACTGTTTAAAATTTGAATTAGATCTGCACTTTATTATGAATAATGTTTTAGCTCAAAAGTCCCTTTAATAATTTTGGTGTTAAATCGAATTTATTCCACAAGGCAATAGTGCAAGCACAAATCTGTATAATGTAATAATGTTCCGTTAAAGTATCATAGAGATAATATTAAATCTAAATTGAACCTTCATACTAAGGATGCTTAAAACCTCACTCATAAACAAAACACCATTTGCAAAAGGAAATAAATGAACTTGCAGGAAAAATACTTGCAGATATAAAACAAGGAACTTTAACTTGCAGAAATGGAAATGCACTGGTGCAAGCAACAAATTACACTCTTCTTGTAGAAAGGAGATAAAATATGCATCACAGGAAAGCATGAAAGGTAAATAAACACAACTGAACCTGAATGCTTTGGATCCAAATCACACGATTAGGAAATAAGAACCTGTAACTTATGAAAAGAAAGAAAACATAACTTTCTTCAAAACCTTGCATAAAAAATATAAGTTAAACACACCTCACGATAAAGGGAGAATGAGCTGGTTTGGCTAGGCCCTAAACAACTAGCTCATTTCCTTACTACAATATATGGAACTTCAGTAGCTCAACTAATGCATCAAAAAGATTTTTGAGACAAGAAAATGCATGACTAGAGTCCCCTAAGCTTGATCCAACAACATTGATGGACAACGACCACTTTTCTCCTCCATTACTACCTAGGTAGGCTTGAAGCCATAACTCTTCTTTCATAACCTTTTACATTACCAATTTGGCATTAAACAAGCTAATCCTTTGCAACAACATGGGGATTGAATCCCAACTAATTATCATCAATAGAATATCAGTACAACCGTTTCCCTATTGAACGAATGGAGATCTACCATAGATTTTACAAATCTAGGCATTTTCTAAAATTCTGGAAAAAATGGTATTTTTAACAAACTGCCTCTGAAGAACACTTCATATCTTCTTAACCATTACAAATCAGGGAAAGTTGTTTGGAGGAAATCTAGTTTGTTATGTTTAAAACAACAACCTTCCTCAGAATTGTTTGGTTCAGCTCCATTGCCTCAGAAATTGTGCCTAAAGATGACTGTTTGGACACTTGTGAAATCTGAGATCCTGAAATTTTGGAAAAACAATGTAATTTTATAAAATTGACTCAAAGACCCTTATTTAACTTTTATACCATTATGAATTTTAGAAATCTATTTGAGGCTTATTCAATTTTCTATACTAGGACCAAAATCCATGTGCTACAATTTTTCCATTCGCCTTCATCTTCACAGAAAGCGAGGCGAAAGTTGGCAATATGGAAACTGTTGTGAATTCGAGGTTGAAGCATTAATGATTTCCTAAATATAAATCTGTATGACCTGGTGTATCTTAGCTTATGTGGAAGTGTTCAAACACCATTTTGAGAAAAAACCTCTTTCATATTTTCCTAGAAATGTATCAATGTATGAAAGCCCCAAATTGGTGTAGGCATGTTGGTGCAGGCATAATTGGTCCAAGAATGTTGGTATAGAATGTTGGTGTAGGAGTGCTATAAAAACTGAATTGGTGCAGGAATTCAATGCGTGGTGCAAGAACCGTTGTCACATAGGTAAGAAGGTAATTCACCATGTTTAAACCTACAAACACAAAAACCATCATTAATAATGCCTTAAATGTCAAATCTTGTTAAAACAAGGGAGATGTGTTACACAATAAATATTACTTTATTGCTTCTAAGAATACACAAAATGTCGAAATAACGATACAATAAGAAAAATTATGAGGGATTTCCAAATAAGAATGGATATAAAACAAGAAAAAATAGAGGCCTAACAGTCAGCAAGGCATGGGTTTGTCCACGTGGTATGTTGATAGGGCATGACAACGCATTCACGGTATGTCTCTAAGTGGGTCAAACATGTGACATGTGGGTCACACGTAGATGATTCCTAGGGAAAGGTGATTAGTTGTAGGGCCACATGTTAGGCTTTCACATGGTCTGATGAATGTACTTTGAAAGCTCAAAACATATGCAAGACTTCCTAGGAAACAATGTGTGGCACCAAAACCATGATTTTGGCAACGTTAACTTGCTTGCTTCTCTTTACAGTGGGATTACCTCTACCATCCATTGAAAAGGGTTCCCCTATTGTTAGATCCCTCTACCTTGAACCTTTACCGAGGCCTTCATGGTGTCAAGGTGACACACCCTAATTGTGGAACCAAGCCACATAGAAGGTGATGGGGTAGATGGAGTGACAACATGTCACCTAATGGGGAGGTGAGATAGAACCATAGGGCATATGATATGTCCACATGGGGGATGACTTGAATGTGACAAAATGATATGGTGTAGGTGGCAACCAACTGGGAAGATGGCACATGGGTGACATGGATGGGACACGACAACATTTTGCAGAAGTTTTGAAACCTCCAGAGGTACACAGGAGGCCTGTGGTGTTGGGCCTAGGTTGGGCTCACCCAGGTTCGATTCTTTACTGCACCAACAAAACCCTCAATCATTGGCCCTTTTGGCAATGACTTGCAAGCATATCGCAGTCTTACCCGAAGTGACTATGGGAGGATGTAGAACCAAGTTTTTGCAACCTTGAGGGATGATGTGATGTGGTATTTTGGTGTTTTCTTGCACTTAATATTCATAAATTACTTCGCATCCAGACATTACTTCACCAAATTACATTCATCACTTAAAACAATGATATGCCTCCATAAAACTTCACTATAAAGAAATAAAGTGCAACTGTAACAAGCTGCTACGCTACAATAGGTAATAAGAAAATAAACACATGAAGACACAGATTTTACCGTGGTTCATCCCAATGTGGGACTACGTCCACAAGAACTATTGCTTATAATAGAGAATTTGTATAACAAACATTTCTTAGCCTGCACACTCAACTACAGCCAATCTGCACACTCAGTTGCGGACTCAGGCCTCTCCACACTCAGTTGCAAAGACTCACCTTCCTTCCAAAGTACAGATCAAGAACATACAACCATCACATAGATCTAGATCATAAGATGATGATTTTATTCTTTATTATTCAGCCCTATATATACTATTACATCTAGGGATACATCATTGCAATACCATGGTTCATATACTATACACTCCCCTCATACAAGCTACTATGGCTCGAAAACTATTCATCATTTAAAAAATATTATTAGTTTACAAAGGGATGGGATTAAACCTACTCTAAATCCCATATATTGTGCACTATATCTACTATTTTTTCCACTTTGGCACTTCGCTGCTCCACTGTATGGTCCACCTCGTGCTCCATTGCATCCTTTACTTTACACTCCACTACCAAAAATGCAGAGTCTTCATCAAAATATAGGCCAAGTCGGGTTGCGCCCAATAGGCCCCCAACACTCACATGTGAGTTGTCCTGAGTTAATCAACTGCTTTGCATCTGATTTTTTCTATGATGCTATTGTAGGCCTACTTGAACTATGGAAGATTTTATGTCACTTGCTTGTCCTCACTACGTGCTTCCTCCTACAATACCTCTATCACATGTTCTACAACCTTCTACACCAACAATATTTCCCTTTGTCGAAGCTCCTAAAGCTTCTCATCCATTACCTGTGATAATTGGAGGGCCTCATCCTGCCAAGGTTAAGTCCTCTCTATCAAAATATTCTCCTCCTTATTCAATTCCTCAATGTTCTTATATAGGGACTTACTGTTTTTGATCTTCACAAGCCTCTGCAAGATGGGTAAGATCTTCATAGGTGCCCAAATATCTCTAACTGTTGATGCTTCTGCTGCATTTCTTCCTACAATTTCTATACATTTGGATTATCCTGTAGTGAAGTCCAACTTTGTAAACTTTTATCTAACAATTTCCCTCTATCTACTAATGCTATAGAGATGTTTTCCATTACAATATTTATAACATCCTCCCTCTGATCTCGTACTTCCTATGGTGTAGTTAGTTGTAGCTTCATTTGCAGCTCTCTAATTTGCATTTCATACTTGAATTGCACTGCGACAAAATTTTCCTTATACCCCTTCACTGCAAGGCCTAGCTTCTTGACCTTTCCTTCTTCTGGCTCTTCCTCTCGGACATCAAGGTGTGAAACCTCTTTACATGTGGCTTTGACCACCTCCTTTATCTTTTAGTGTTCCTATACCATTTGATCCTTTTCTTGCATCACTTGCTCGAGCTTCTACCAAAGTATAGATCACTCTGTTCCTACTTGTATATTCAGCTACAATCTATGTTGTTCCCTCAACTTTAGTTCCTTTATAAACTCTAAATGTAGTTTGTGTATTACTAGCAATGTCACTAATTCTATGTTCATGTTGACATGCTTTTATTCTTTAGCTTGTTGTTGTAGTTCGGGAGATTAAACTATAAGGCTCCTATAGCACTGGTCAGAAGTGCATCATAGTGATCTTCTGCTATGTTTGAGGATTATGATGTTGCTTCCTGTATCTTATCCCCAATTTTATCTAATTCCCCTTCAGTAAGGACCATGAGATCCTTCGTCTTATTAGCCTTCTGTTTCTTCTTTTTCTTTGAGGTAGCTTCACCCTCTACCTTCCTCTTCTTTGCGGTAGTTTTTTATGTTTCTGCCTTTTTTGTCTCCTTGGTTTGCTCATCTCCCTCAAGAGGATCCTTCTGACCCTCATCATTCTTCTATGCCTCCTCTGACTCATGTTCATCCTACTCCTTATCTTTTCCACCGGCTTTTCCATGCTGTGAAGTGTCCACCTCTTCTTCTTCTATCGCACTATCTCCTATTACCTCCAACAGAGTCATCCATTCCTTAGGCCATTTTTGTATCTATGCTGCAAGATCATACTTAGTAACCATATATGGTAAGGCATGCCATTTCTTCTTTGTATCTCTAGGCGCCTGTATGTACAACTTGTGAAAATATACTTTTAACTTTTCCATAGAGCTATACTACTCGTATAATCTCAGTGACAGTCTTGGATCCTGGTTCACTAACATGTGTAAACCCATGTGATAAAGTACAAAAAATATTTGGTTTTATTTTGTGTGTGATGCATTGGTGGTAAACCATAGCAACGCATACCTCGCAGCTTCATAGGTATCTATAGGCACCTGAGGGAACTGCGTCTGCTTTGGTTATCTCCATGCAAACACAGTAATAATTAAGATCAACCAAGTGTAGTGGAAATTTATACCTTTCTTCTAGACCCCGTGGAAGTCATCGAAGAATTCCTTGCATCGGTATCTAACCGAGTTATACTGAACTCAGTTGGCACATTGTGTGGCTAGTGACACCACTGAGGCAACGAATTTGTTCGCGTGACATTTCCTCATAATATTCTCGACCAATATGTGAATCATGAAGCAAACTTCTTAGTCACTAATTGAATATACATCATAACCCCTCTTTCCTTTGACCAACCTAAACTGTTTCTTCATATTTTCTGCTGTAGCGCAGTCTTGATCCTTTCCAATGAACTCCTCCATGGGGTTCTATCCTTGGTATGGAAATCTTCTGATCCTCCATATTAGCATAGGGTCCATGGGGATGTTGGGCATCGAATCCCCCCCACAACATGTTTTGGGGATCAAAGCCCAAGTTTTTAGTAATATTATTGTAAAGCCCCGCGAATTGTAGGCGTGGAGCGTGAATTGTATGTTAGAGCCATAGGGTTGTCTGCCCTAAGTTTTGAATGTAGTGTCAGCCTACCCATGGTCCACGGACCATGGGATTGTATAAATAGAAAGAGGCTCTCAGTGATAAACAAACTAAGAAATAGAATCGATGGAATTTGATAGATAGAATAAGATAGCGAGCATAGAGGAAGAGTCTAGGGATCTTGGCTCGTAGTAGTAGGAAGAGGCTTTGCAGCTAAGTGTGCGGAGGCCTAGTAGAGTCCGCAGCTTAGTGTGCAGGGCAGATTCGAGTCTGTAACCAAGGAAGAGGAATAATAAAGACAAGTTTCATCTGAATTCCATGTATTTGTTCTTTTGTTATTCCCTGTTTGATATGAATTGCAATTATACTATTTATTTACTGTGTGCTTTTGTATGAATAGTGAATATTGTTAAGTATAAATGAAAGCATACAAATAAGCTAAGTTAATCAACTAATATTAGGTTACTAGTAAGGATTTGGGTAATAACATTGTTTTGCCCCAAAGTAGGGTTGCGCGAAGGCAACATCTGAGGCTGCGTGGTACTGATAAGTGTGCATAGTGACGAACACACAGTGTCAAATCACAGACCACTTGGAACCCATCAGACATCCCTAGGGTGCGGAAACCTGGTTCTAGCACCCTCCCATACTACTTCGGGTGAGACCTCAGTCTACGCTCCATTGGCTGTTGCTAAAAGAGCCAGTAGTACTAGGATTTGTTTGGCTAAATCATCTCTGAACCTGGGTTAGGCCCCAACAAGCCAACAAATAGTTCTGTTGCCAAGACCGCGATCTGCATAAGGGATGTCTAATTTCATGTCATTGGAATCCAATGAAGAAAGAAATTGAAGGGTGGTTAGATAAAAAGATTCACGAGTTTGCGGTGTAGGAAAATAGGAATCTGTGAGTATAAAAGGAACAGTGGTTGGAGTGCTACTCATATACATAAATCCATGAAATTTTCTTTACTTCCTTTCCATCTGAGTTGTATGAGTGGATCACGAAGCTAGCAGATAGTCAGGGAAGGTGTACGCTTGATAAACCAATTGTGTGGACTCAAGAATTACTGCGCAGACTAGAAGCATTGGAAGATATGATCGCGCGCACTGTGGACCATTGGCTTAATCGAATTATAAGGGGGTTTATCACCGAGTTCATGGCAGACATGACAGTCAGCTATAGTGACGTGGAATGATGCTTCCTCAAAGGACCACGAGGTAAGTACATTAAATCTTTGAACACTTGGATTAAGATGTTATTGTGTGAAAGGAAGGTTATGCGAATAAATTGATCTTTGCAGCTACGGGAAGTGGGAGGATCTATAGAAACAAAGGTAGCACAGAGATAGAAAATAGCCCCTTGATTTCACCTCAGTGGGAAAGTGAGGAAGAACTCGCAAAAGTTTCTTTGAGAAGTGCGGTTAGTCTAATAAGGCAACGAATTTTATGCCTACCATGCCCACCTACGCCACCACTAGTCTTACCTTCTTCACCTCCATCTCCGCCCACACCACCTCTGCCACCACCACATTTCAATATGGCGAGTGTGTTAAAATTGTCAGTATTTAGAGTAGGGAATGAAGATTCGGACTAATTTTGGTTCATGGTAAGGGTTGCATGGGAAGCACAAGGAGTCATGGATGACAATATAAAGAAGGAAACGTTGGTGAGCGCGTCACAATATTGGGCACTGATGTGGTACATCAAGCATTCTAATGACCATCCAAACACGAGGATTGCAGGTATCCAGGCCATGCTGAACAGGGAATTTAGCAGGCTAAAGTTGGAGACACAATCAATTATCGGGTTTAAGGAGATTGCCATGCTTCCAGGTGAGATCCCATGGGATCTGGATTAGAGGCTAATTAGTGAAGCCAACATGACCTTGACCGATGGGCAGCATCGTGCAGGGTTTGTAGTGTCACTAACACCACATTTAAGTATGGCGTTGTCACAACAAAATTTATCCACCTAGGCCGAAGCTTTGGAGATTGTAATGAGACTGCATGAGACACCAATATAAGATCCTAGTCTAGGAGTCTAACAATTCCATGTGCAACTACAAAATTTGTGTATGGAAATGTAGAGTTTGAAACAAGACAGGACAACTCGGCCAGAGGTGCGTGAGGAGGTATGGTGCATAAAATGCAAAGGCCAGATGCATGAAAAGGACCATTGTCCAATATTCACGAATTACTTGGCAAGAGGAGGGCCGATGCCATTAAGACCAGAGGCATATGTAGGACCGAGCGCAGTGCCTGCATTATGTTGAGAGATTTGTCATATAGGAGTAAAACATGCTACGAATAATTGTCATCTATTGCAAAAGTATACACAGAGGTCCCAACAATTGTTCTGTAATTTTTGCAGGTCAGTAGGCCATGATGAGTGCACCGGTAGAAGTTATGAGCTGATGAGGGATCAGACTCATACCTACAGAGTGCATACCAAAATGCGAGTCCTCGACCGAATTGTAGGAATCGTACACACTAGATTTCAGGGGTGTGGATGAGGTTGAGGTGGAATGGGACTTGGAAGGGGTCACATACAACTAATTTGTTACAATTGTGGAGGTCCAGAGCACTATGCCTACGATTGTACGAATCTGACAAAAACATCATTTTTATACTGTACTCAATTTGATCATGAGGAAGAGGACTTCCCTACACTAATAGCGAGGTTGCATGGGAAAGGGGTACTCCAGCCTCCCCCGACTTAGAATTTGCAAATGATGAGGTCTAAGCCACGCGAAGAGGACCCGAATGCAAGCATAGTGCTCAGAAGCGGTATCACAATAGGAGATGACAAAGGTAAGTATTGTGAAGAAAGTGTGTGGGTTCACAAGGCTCCTACAAAGGAACATGAATTTGATTTGGAGCACGTGAAGGA
The DNA here is from genome assembly GCA_000404065.3 of Pinus taeda. Lineage (NCBI taxonomy): Eukaryota > Viridiplantae > Streptophyta > Pinopsida > Pinales > Pinaceae > Pinus > Pinus taeda. Next base: position 23,465 of record APFE030992733.1, read on the forward strand.
GACATTCATGGAAGCTAAGAAGAGCTTCACAGAGGCCTCCACTATGGGTAGTAAGGATCAACTAGAACTAGGGATGGATCCCTCATTGCTCACTACCTTTATGAAGACATGCATGAAACTGTTGCATGATAGCAAGGCTGTAAAAGGACTGTAGGAAATTATCACTAGGTGCGTCGGGTTAGGAGAACCGTGCCTAGTCCAAAAACTTGGAAAGCATGAATTGTGAAGAGGAAGGGAAATGCAATTGACTGTGCAAATCGGGGAATATGAAATGGATCAAGTAATTCTGGATCTAGGATCGGATGCGAATGTGTTGCCAAAGAAAACATGGGAGCGAATGGGTAGGCCCATGTTGGAATGTTCCCCTATTCAATTACGAATGGCGAACCAACAGAAGATACTATCGATGGGAAGATTGCAGGGGATAATAGTAGACATCGAAGGTGTGAGCATGCTTGTAGATTTCGAGGTAATAGAGATTGTCGATGAAAGCAATCCCTATCCTGCGCTACTTGGAATAGACTGGACCATTGATATGAATGGAGTAATAAATCTAAAGAAGTGCAAAATGATTTTTGAGAAAAAGTCACTACACGTGGTGGTGCCTTTAGACCCTACGGAAGGAGCACTCTACACAGAGCTAGTGCATGATGACGAAAGTGACGACGAGCTAGATTGTATCTACAAGGTAACTGCTCGGGATCAGGATTGGGTGAATCCTACATTGGATGTCTAGATTTCATGGGAGCACGAAAGCTCCTACATATCAGACTCAGATGAGGAAATAGAACGATGGTAGAACCAGTTAGACGAGGTAACCATGCTCAATTGCAACATGATGGTTAGATCATTGTACTATGGGATCTGCCTATGTATGATGGGTTGACAGTGATGGATGAATTCCTGAAGAAATTTGAAAGCGTAGTGCTAGAACAGCAGCAGTTCAATGCTCTGAAATGGGCACTACGTGTGACGCCTACAAGGTAGTGGGGTACGCATCAAAAAAGTATTAGAGCTAGTGCGAATGCAGAAGGGGGATGCTTATACGATTTCAAAATCCTTAGCTATAGATGAGAGCTGGTTATGAGGGGTGAAATAGCTTGCGTGCCCACCTTTCCAAATGGGCACAGGTGTATGGTACGAAGCTCGCACGAACGCACACCACTATCGTGATAGGAAACAAGAACAACAAGAAAAAGTAGGTAAGACAAGTGTGTGAACAACGAAGCATCATAAAAACCTAGTGCACCAAAAATCATACCCGGGGAAGCCTTTGATAAGGTGTGTGAAGTGCTAAACAGGGTCCACCGTGTGAGACACACCGACTGGGACCTGTGCTTACCAACGGTTGTATGGGCTTATAGGACCATCTGTAAAACTCTGACCACGCAAACACTTCTGAAGTTGAAGTATGAAGTAGGCGCTGTAGTGCCTATGGAGCATGCAAAGATGAGTTCGTGCATAACACCACCCACGGATATGATGGTCCACACAGACTAGAACAAATAAATCACACAGTTGCATGAAACAGAACATATAATACTTGAAGAAGAAATCCGATGGGAAACTTTAGACTCCGTGAACTTGTACAAGACTGGGTACGGTTAAGGGAGAAAAGTGCTTTAATGAATGCAAAGGTCAAGAAGCCGAAAAATGAAATAAAGGAAGCATTTCTTGTCGAAAAATGGAGGATCGCAAGGCAAGGTGCATATAGTCATACTGAAAAATTGGAAATCTATCATCATGAATTGGTTAGTCTACTATCGTGGCTGAGATTGCATCTCGCCAAATGCAGTGACCAGGGTAGCGTAGTGTAAATAGTAGAGTACACGATGTCGATCACTACAATGGAAGATGTGGGTTCTCCACGAACCATGGTGGAGGATGAGATGAAGCCCTTCATGGGTGGTGCACCCACCTGACTAGCCATAGGAAGGACAGTCTTAGCACTCCAGGTAGTTGAAAGGGAACACGAGACTATAAAGTATTCTGGCTGGGGACTACGTGATATGAGAGACGCGTGCAGGAATAGGATGTCACATGGTTTGCGACTGCACATGGAGGGCTATGCTACCACGCGGGTTGGCTAGGAAGTGACTATTGGTGTCAATATTCATGACGGGATATCCAATTTGAGGCAAGATTTGGGAGAATCTACCACCAAGAAAGCATTAATGGCCTGAAATTAGGGGGATTGAATATGAATTCAAAAGGTGCTATAAAACTCAAAGGGCTAGCCAGTGAACAACACTTGGTCATTTGAACATTGAGCAGTTGAGAAAACCATAAAGTGTTGAGAGCTAAGTGATAATAGAGCCCCTGAGTTCGCGACAAACATCATACAGTGTATAGATGATGATGGCCTCTAAGGATGGGTTGAGAATTGAAGGAGGAACTGCTGGTGAGGCCGCGTAGACCCCCATGGTATAGGATGCTCCCGAAGATGCTGTGGTGGTCATAGAAATCTCCAAATCACTGCGGATGCCATGGAAAAAGAAGGATAAATAGACAATGGGCCCAGTATGCATGTCCACGAGGAATCCGCGATAGAACAAGTTATTAATGGAAGAAAAAAGGAAGGCAGTCATGATTGAAATAGATGAGGAGGAAGAAGATTTGCAGGCCCTGATTGCCACCATAGAAGAAGAAGAAGACGTGGAGGAGGACATCCGACCATTGTGCTCTGTAGCAAAACTACCTACATATGCCCCTCCGTGGAAAGGGAAAGCCAAAGTATGGAGGGATCTGGATGCAACAAAGAGTTCACTCTAGACCCCGCTCCTCCCTAATGGCATTGTATTTGAGGGTTCGCACCTAGACCACATGCCCACCATGAAATTTGAAGACTGGGACCTCATGGATAGTGAGAAGTTCCTGCACCTAGAGACGAGGAATTTAATGAAATAGAACACCAAGGGGGTGGTGATAGCGTTAGAGTTGAGAAAATGGCTATGTGGTGTGGAAAAGGTCAGGTTGTTGCATTTGTTATGGATACCACATTTCCACTACGTGCCCATTACAATTTTCTTCATCAGGTATCTGCTTTGCCTAGTGCATGATGGTTATCTATGGTTGGAGGAGCCTATTCCCATCACAGTAGACCTCATCCACCAAATTTCTCGGCTTCCCTATAAGGGAAAGGACCGCATGATGATAGCTGGAAAAAGTAGTGATTTGGCTCTCGTAGAGGCCATGAAGGCAAAGTATAAGCTAGAGAAAAATAAAAGGGGCTACGCCATCTCCAACATCAAGGATAAGGGAGTGCGTGTAGCCACCCAACTACTGGCTGGTAAAGTGATGAGAAAATTCTGCGCTGATGAAGTACCAGTGTCGGTGGTCACGTTGGTTGAACAATGCATGGAGGGGGTCCAATTCAACTGGGCTGAGTTCCTCTGCGAGGAGTTTTTGTTAAACTGTCACGAGGCCCAGGAGTAGGGTAAGACCTTACACTACGCATGGTTTCTCTTATCCATATTGTTGATAGCGGGAGAATTGTCGGAGGATAGTCAGTTCCCAAACATTCACCGACAATTACAAGAGGTTGTGAAGTATGCTTCACTCTAGGCCACCAAGGACGCGAAATAGATTCGCAATACAAAACTTTTATGGGTGCTCATGGAGGCGAGCATCTGAATGTGGATCAATACGAGGTCGTACCTGTCACCTACGATGCCCAATAGCATACAAAGTTTCGCAAACTTCAAGGTAGATATGCACAACATATACATCAGGGCATGAAAGGATCGGCGCAGGAGTGGACAAAGCTACCATTTATAGCCATTGACGACGTGATCTTTATTGTATTGGAGACATGCCCTCCTGAGTGGCGTGCCCCAGATTTGGCGGAACTGGAGAAGGTAGTAGCACAAAAAATAAGGATGATTCCCAGCTGCGTATGACCCAACTATCCGAGAGAAGGGAGAACAAAAAAGCGATATTCGAGGTAAGGAAAGTCTACAAAATGACATAGAAAGCCGTAGAGCAGAGGAAGGCCACAGAAGTAGCAGTAGTAGCACAAAAAAAGAAGGATGATGCCAAGCTGAACGTGACCCAACTATCCATGAGAAGGTGGAACAGAAAAGCAGTAGTCGAGGTAAGGATAGTGTGTGAAGCAGCACAGAAAGCCGTAGAGCAGAGGAAGGCCACAGAAGCAGCAGCAGCAACGCAGAAAACAGAGGCAGCAATGGTACAGGCAGAGGAGGGGCAACAACATCCTCAAGGTAGGAGGTAGAGGACATAGAAATAACAGAAAGGAGCACAGACCCAGGGACTGTGTCCACATAGCTCAAACAACCATGCATCGTAGAGAGATCAGGCCCAAGGAAGAAGGTCAAGGCCTCAAAGTTGGCCATTGACCCAATTTCCTTAACCAAAGTTGATCTCCATGACATTGGTGATACGGTTCCCAATGTCACCAGTGAAGCGCTCCAAGAGTTTATGATGTAGCAACAGAGTGTGTTGGGGGTCCTCACGGTGTAGCTGTAGGAGTTACAAGTGCGGCCTGCTCACAAAGGTACCCTGTCTACCCACGTCGTAGCAAGTACATTAGCAGCAAAGCAGATGTTGTGCGCGATGATGGCCAAAACAATAGTGTTGCCAGAGGGAGCGTTAGTATCATCGGATGCGCTGGACCAAATGACAGTTAGCATGATGAAAAGCCTTGGCTTTAATCTAGCTATCCTTCCCTAGGAAACACTCTATCAGCTACAAGATGGAATAACAGCAGAGCTGCACATTAGGGAGAACTATGCGATCCAAGTTCTTAGTGAACAAAAGATCAATATGGAGAAGCTCAGCTTGTAGCGTGACGAGTTGGTGTCGCAAAACCAAAGGTTGGTACAGATGGTAGATGACACTTGCAAACGCATCCCAGAGCTGGCTATCGTAGCAGATCTACTGATAGAAGTGTGGATTCACAGTTTGGCCAGTGGAGTCCACGACGTGAGAGAAGAGACAACAAGGGTGCAGTTGGAGTTGAATCTCGAAATTGTCAAGCTGCGATTGAAGGCGCAACCTTCCACTCCCCCAGAAATCAAAGAATAGTACACCAATGCTATTATAACAGGGTTGGAAGAGATTGGACGTACAGTGCATGACTGTACCAACATGTTGGAATAGGTGCTTGAGGTCATCATGACGTTGTAGGATGACCCCAACATCTAGTAGTTGGAGACAGAGGCACGTGAGCTCCAGCAATAGTAAGATAGCATCATAGGGACTGTGCAGATAGTAGCCCTTACTCAGCGGCTTGGAAGGATGCAGTAAGCCAAGGCATTAAAGGAATAGGTGGACGTGGTGCTCCATAAGGAACTAGTTCTCAAAGCATGCATCTAGCCATGGATTGATGAAGCCTTCACAATCACGATAGTTATTGAAGTAAATCTCATGCAGATTCAGGGGATGCATGCATAGATGCAGTGGAGCATGTTGGAAATAGAGGTCTTAGAAGAGAGAATGTAGCAGGTACAACAAGCAGCAGCTCAGTGCGCTGCAGACATCAAGACTGTTTGGTACTAGCTAGAGGAAATCCGTGCCATGATGATCGTGTTGACAGAGTGACTCGAGGGTGAGTCACAATGTTTGTGTTGGAGGCCTGTTGGGCATGGAATCCCCCCACAGCATGTTTTGGGGCTCAAAGACCATGTTGAGTAATATTATTGTAAAGCCCCACAAATTGCAGGCGTAGGGCGTGAATTGTATGTTAGAGTCATAAGGTTGTCTGCCCTAAGTTTTGAATGTAGTGTCGACCTATCCATGGTACGCAAACCATAGGATTGTATAAATAGAGTGAGGCTTTAAGTTGTAAAGTAATTAAGAAATAGAATCAATGGAATATGATAGATAGAATAAGATAGCGAGCATAGAGCAAGAGTCTAAGGATCGTGGGTCCTAATAGTAGGAAGAGGCTTTGTAGCTGTGTGCGTAGAGGCCTAGTAGAGTCTGCCACTGAGTGCACGGACCCTTGCAGCTAAGTGTCCATGGCAGAGTCAAGTCTATAACCAAGGAAGAAGAATAATAAAGAGAAGTTTTATCTGAATTCTGTGTATCTGTTCTTGTGTTATTACCTGTATGATATCAATTGCAATAATACTATTTATTTACTACGTGCTTTTGTATGAATAGTGAATATTGTTAAGTATAAATGAAAGCATACATATAAGCTAGTTTAATCAACTAATATCAGGTTACTATTAAGGATTTCGGTAATAACACTATTTGGCCCCTGTGTAGGGCTGTGCGAAGGAAGCATCCCAGGCTGCAAGGTACTGATAAGTGCACATAGCGATGAAAGCACAGGGTCAAACTGCAGACCACTTGGAACATATCAGACATCCCCAGGGTGTGGAAACCTGTTTCTAGCACCCTCCCATACTACTTTGGGTGAGACCTCAATTTGTGCTCTGTGGACTATTGCGGAAAGGGCTAGTAGTACCAGGATTTGTTTGGCTAAATCATCTCCAAACCAGGGTTAGGCACCAACAAGCAACCAAGGGATCTTATTCCCCAACCATAAATTCCCATCATGCACCACCACGAGTAATTTCCTTACACACATTGTGCTCCTTGGACTTCTGTCAAAGTGTAGTACGTTCAAGATATTTAAAAGTCCTGACTATGCCAACCCATTCACCCATTTATGTGGTTCTAGTCTTGTCACTCTGTTGTCCAGGTAATGTACCTATTTCAAATACCAGTCTAGTGTGAACTAAGGGTAATTCTTCCATTCGTTAAAATCATAATCTGTGAACTTGAGTTTCATAAATTTTCCTAAAAGATATCCTTTAAAAGGTAGTGATTCCCGAAACAAGGGTGTAAATGTGTCATACTTTGCATCTTTTGATTCTTTTACAAGTTTAGCATTTGGTTTCCTCAGCAGGATGTATGCTGGTAGGGGTGATAAAAACATTGCATCGTCTTCCTCTGCATGTATCTCCTCCTGTTCTTCTTCACTATCTTTTACTTGTTCAGGCTTTTGTTGAGGTTTAGCAGGTTTTTTATTGTGTTTCTTCTTGCTTCTCACTTTCTTAGTCAGATTGTTTCTTGGGGATCTCCTTTGTTTCTATGAAGATGGTGTTGTAGCTGATGCTAATGCAGATTGACCCAAGTGCAATTCTTTACTGTGCACCAACAAAACCCTCAATCACTGGCCCTTTCAGCAATGACCTGAAAGAAGATCACAGTCTCATATGAAGTGACTATGGGAGGATCCAGAACGAGGTTTCTACAGCCTTCAAGTATGATACAATGTGGTATTTTTGCATTTTCATGAACTTAACATTCATAAATTACTTCACATTCATACATTACTTTGCAACATTACATTCATCAGTTAAAACATATCATATACATCCATAAAACTTCACTGTACAAAAATAAAGTGCAACTTTAACAAACTACTACGCAACAAAATGTAATAAGAAAATAAGCACATGAAGACATAGATTTCACCATGGTTCATCCCAATCTAGGACTACGTCCACAAGAATTATTGCTTATAATAGATAATTTGTACAAAAAACAATTCTTAGGTTGTGCACTTAGTTGTAGGAAGTTCGTGCACTCAACTACAGACTCGAGCCTCTGCACACTCAGTTTCAAAGCCTTTCCTTCCTTCCAAAGTACAAATCAACAAGATACAACCATAACACAGATCTGGAACATAAGATGATGCTTTTCTTCTTTATTATTTATCCCTATATATAACTATTACATTGAGGGATACATCATTTCAATACCATGGTCTATATACCATGCACTTCCCTAATACAAGCTACTACGCTCTGAAATCTATTCATCGTTCAAAAAATAATATTCTTTTAAAAAAGGGAGGGGCTTCAACCTGCTCTGACGCCCATATACTGAAGGACATATCAACTGCATGGTCCACTTTAGTGCTCCGCTCCTTCACTGGATAGTGCACTTCACACTCTGCTGCATCCTTTACTTCACACTCCACTCCCCAAAATGTGGAATCTTCATCAAAATCTAGGCCAAGTTGGGCTATGCCCAATAGTGGTGTCGACACATGGCTTTTTCCACATGACCTCTATGCATTAATCCATGCACAATTTCATGGTGCAGCTCATTGTGCATCGTCTGACCCGTAGATGCCTCAGTTATTGGATTTGGGTGGCATCGGTGCCCCCCACTCATCAACTCGTTCACTCAGCTTTGTCTTTGCATGTCCATGGTGATTTTTCCCACCTGTGCCTAGTTCCTATAGCTAATAACGTGACATAACGTGATTGCGCATGATAGAGCCCATTCCTAGCATTTATGGGTCTTGACACAGTGATGTCGTGTGCCAACAATGACAAAATTCCACAGCTATGTTGGTGCCTCCATGAAGATGCTAAGCATGATTCTAGTAAGTGAATTTTCTACTTTTGTAGTGGCTTCCATCTAGATCTTGGGATTCCATGGAATCTTTCACAAGGATGTTGCATTTGACACCAACATTGGGTCCACGAGGGGAAGCATGCCTCTGTGGTATGTTGAGAACATTGCAGTTCTAGTGCCTTCTTGTCATTAGGATATGGAGTCTATCCCTCGAGAGTAGTGTCTACTTCTTCTCATGAATTATTGAAGAACCATTGCAAATACTATGCATAAAAATGAAAGAGTAAAAGAAGGGTCTTCTTTTTTTGAACTGCTTCAAATGTCTTCAATTGATAAGTATTATTGTCAATAAAGTCCTATACTCAAAGCGGGCCAATCCATAGATTCTCAAAGTTGCCATGTTTTCCTTTGTCAGCTCGGATCAAATCCCATTTCAGTATGAGGTCTCTAGCTTGCAAGCCACATTCCTTTGCCTTTCTATCAAAGATAGATTTTACCCTTTGTTGCTAGGTTTTAGATTTACTCAAGGCCTCTTATCTCTATTATTGAACTTATATCATTTGATAGATCTTTTTTTGCATTGAACTCGTGTTTGATGTATCATCTTGTAGCAACTTCATTGCTGGTATAGTAAGGTTTATAGGAAATACTACATCCATCCCATAACCAACTGGTATGGGTAGGTGTCGATAGCTCTGTTAATGTTCATCTTATCCACCCACAAAGCATATTTGATATTCGCATCCCAATTGTTATCAAATTATTATTTGACAAATTTGCTAGCCCATTCCCTTGGGGATAATATGTTTTGGAATGTAGCAACTTCATCATTTTGAAATATTTTGAATTCCCAGCAAAGTTATGCTAACATTCGCATGTCGGATTTATGAGCTGGAATAGTTTACATACACTTGGTAAAGTAGGCAATGGACGTGAGAATGTATTTTTTTTGTCCACTTGTATTTAGATGTATCTATCCGGTGAAATCTTATCCCCCATTTTATTGGAAATGAGCTTGAACTCTTATGAGCTTCAGTGGAAAAGGCCAAAGCTTTCACCAGTTTCAATCCCACTTCTTCACCCCTGTGAGCATCACCCGATGCAATGAGTGCTAAGTGAACTATTCAAATCATGAGAAATTAGTCACTTACGACTACCTCTCATGGAAATGGTCATACGTGAATGACTTACTTAACGCAGTTGAATCCCAAAAATGATATGTAATATAATGAACTGCGTAAACCCCCTATACTAACATTTTACATTTCAGACAAGCTCAAACAACAACATTAGTATCCTTAAATCAAGAAGGCCGATAGTATCATGCTCTCAATATCTAATGGGTCATGACCTTGCATGCATGATTTCCCCCACATAAACCTCAATGAAATAATGATATGATCCTTGATGCTTAGTATTTAGTGACACAGGTAAGAAAGATGCTAGAAGGATCTTTCCAAAATAGATCTTTTCCCAAAATGTAGTATTTGATTACTTTCAATTTCAAATATCTACATTTTTGCTTACGCACTTTGGGTGGACATTCCAAATTATGTGTGAAGAACATGTTGTCTCGATTCCATGGATAGTTTTGGAACATTGAGAGGTCCTTCAGGAACGGTTCATGTGGATTCCTTCCATCTGGTGGGAAGGGTTTTTGGTGATTCATTCCTACTCTAAATATAGGTTCTTATGTATTCTCTCCTCCAAGATGAATATGTTCTCGTGGGTTCTCTTCATCTGAAGAAGTAGGTTCTTGTGGATTCTCCTCTCCACCGATATTGCAAATATCTTAATTAGTGCATGTTTCCAATGCAGCGTGATTTGACCTAGTCAATATTTGGCTAACCCTTGGACCTTAACCAACTTGGTGGGCTTAATTTCCAAATCATATTTATATATCTTTTTTATCCACTTTTTTATAGCTCCAAATGTCACCCTTGGTATTTGTGATGCCTAGTTTATGGCCTAGGGCAACCCCTCCTTCTAGACTTGGTCCAAATATTTTAAAAACAATGTTTTACTCCTTGTACGCTACTTTTCCCTGTGATAAAAGTGTGTACACATGGGTTAGTCAATACCCAACCCGCGTATATGTGTTAAAACACTTAAAAAAAATTAAATTTCCTTAACTATGGGGGGAGTTCACGGGTTTTACCTGTTGATTACCTCCTAGTGTCCATGGCCCAATTGTTTCCCAACTAAAAAACTAATTGGGAGAATTATAAATGGACTTCTATGGGAAGGCCTTAAGTAAGAGAAGAAATAGAGTTATTATAATGAGATTATCCCTTATCTGAGTCTGAAGTATCCCTGTGCTTCAAGCACTTCCCTAAGTTTCAGGAAACCTTTGTTTCCTTCAGTGTTGATATTCTCCCACTTGCTTGAGATATCATGGTATTGGTTATGGAAGGAGGTTGTTGAAGACTAGGATTGGATGGACCTAGAGGACGGTTTGCTTGGAGCAGGAAGAAGAAGGATCAGGTTAATTCTCTCCATGTTTATTATAGTTTTCTACAATAAAAAGAAACGATATCTTGTTCCTGATATTGACTTTGTTTATGTGTCAGATGTTGTTGTAATTCATGTATGAATGTCGTTTAGATGTATAACTAATCAACTTACTTACATGATATAAAGTTTATTTCATTAAAATGTTTTATCTATATGCTGCTATGCATGTTCAGATTGGTTGATTTGTAGATTCGAAGATCATGAGGAGTTGCAGAGGGTCTGAAACCTACTGGAACTACCCAAACAAAGGACATCCGTGTATGTTCATCCTTAAATAGTTTTCTTATTTAAGCATGTTGCCTGAGTTGTATGTGTGTTTCGTGTTGTAGATTACTCTTGCTCTGTTGGGGTTCTAATTGAAATCCCTAGGATACTTGTTCCTGTAACAGAATTGGTGACTCCACTGGGGATAACAATCTTGTTATTCCTAGTTTGGGTTGTTTAGTGTTAATTAGGGCTCAGTGCTTGGTTTACTTGTTGTGATAGTATTGTCTGCTCCTGTAGGAACTCAGACCTCAAGTTTGATCTTTTTTATCAGGCTTTGTTTTTTATTTTTCTTGCAACACTTAGTACATGCACCTTTGTCTATTTACAAACACTTTTTTCTGTGAAGTGAAACCACATATACGTGAGTTTCTTTTGTCAGAAATGTGTGTACATGCACCTGTGTTGGAACACAGTCACGTATACCAATTTTTGCATGCTTTTTTCAAATCTTTCTACCCAAAAAGATTTGTTTCTTGGTATATCTGATTTCTGAGTGGTCAGTTTCTGTCTTTAGAATTTAATTATTCAATGAGCTTAATGTTTTGAATTCTCTTTTGCTTTGAAATGTTTTGGCCTAGGTTTTCTTTTGAGTGAGTTTTATGATTTGTGTTTGAAAACACAAGACTTCTTATAGAGGTTCTTGATTTTTTTGGTCTTCCGGAACAATAGATTGTTTTCAATGTTTGTGTCAAACTTGATTATTGGTCTACATGCTTTGCTTTCCCACATTTCATGGCCTTACACCTTTTCTTGCTTTTTGAAAGTTTCTTTTTGATGAATTTGAAAGTGTTTCTTTCCTAACTTCTTGGTCTATTTTTGAAAGCTCTTTTGCTTCTTTTGGATTGTTTAGTGTAAGTGAATCCCTTTTTGTTGAAATTTTCATCCGTGTTGAGTTGGTAACTTACAAAGTTTCCTTGTGCTTTTCTTTCGGTCTTTGAGTCTTAAGTGGAATTTAGAGTGCTTTCAAAGGGTTGTTTTGGTTGTTTCTTGAAAAAGAAAAGTTCTTAAAAAACAATGTTTTTCTTTTCTTTAGCCAAGCTTTTGGTTCCTTTTTCATTTTGTTTTTAAAGTGAATTGTGATCTTTTATGATCTATCCTTATTGATTGGAGAGAATTTTTTGCATTAAAAAATTATATTATCTTCAATACTTAAGTTGGCTTATTAATGGTTATAAACAATTACTTTCATTTTTAAGAGTGATTTAGGATCTTGCATCTTCATTACACCTCGCATTAGGATAGTTTGCATTGTTAAAGAATTAGTGTTATTGGGAAAACTAGTGTCCATTCAGAGCTACTAGTCCCACTAAGACAGGTAGCTATCTTAGAAACAAACAAACTAAAGTCACTTGTGTTTTCCTTTGAGAAATAAATGAGAGAGAAGCAGAGAGTACCAACCTCAGTCTTTCGCTTGGCTCCTTGCTTGTTTCCTCTCCCCTTTGACAGAGCTTTGCCATTCTTTCCTTACCTGTCTTGCTTCAAAGAACACCTGTAGAGTCAAAGAAGAATAATACCATCAAAGCATAGAGATCTATAACCATAAACAATATAGGATCAGATATATATTAACCATACAAATGCATATATCAACACAAGATTCAGAGATATATAAGAATATGGAGGAAAACTCAAATAGCTTTATTGATAGCAGTAGTAGAAGAGAGGATTATAATCCATTGGTCTGACCCAATGCCATCCTCCCAGCATGAAAGCCCTCTTCACCTCATGAAAAGCTATATCACCCAAGACTATGATGTTTCGTAGAGAAACCAATAGCACTTCCTTACAAGATACAAAATTCCAGCCTCCTGGATCTCTAGGATGAGGGATCCATATATAGATATTTGTAGGTGGGTGAGTCATCTTCTAGGTTTTTGATTAGTTTCGTTTCTCTGATAGTTCTTGGTTCCACTTGGAGATTTCATGATCTCTTACTCATCCCTGGGTGAATTCAGAGAAACAAGTGTTAAATGGGTAGTTTCTAGAAGATTCTCTGGGTTTCCACCTAGCCAACTGCCTCTGCCATTTGTCTTCTCTAGCTCATCACACCCTACAGAAGTTCCTTCCAGTATGCATCACACTTTCTGCATGTAGTAAGTGATATGCATCACACCCTTAGCACTGAGCAGTCTGTATGGTCCAGTTTTGACTAGTTATAAGTAGTTTTTTCAGGGAGAACTTCTGGGAGATGATGTAATTAGCTGACCTTGTTCCTTTAGGGTATGAAACAACACTTTTAGGGGCTTAGAAGCCCTTGTTTTATGGACATATGAGATTGGGGTTGCAGTGCCCAAATATATCTATAACATTTTCCCCCTAAAGCATGAGGTTGTAAATATTTTGATGTCGGGTGAAATGCTTTATCATGAGGATCTGAGGTTTTTTTGAATTGGAAGGTGACCTGTAATCAGATACAATACAATACATTATCTTCACAATATTTTCATGATATAGCTGAGGTGGGAATTCCCATGCTCAGCTTTATAATTTTGTTTTCATGTACATAGGACAGACAACCGTCTGTGTGGCAGACTAATGATTCTGGTAGAGCCATCATCCCTTAGCTTGGATGATTATCTGTTTAGCTATGATGTACATTTGATGCCTATATTTTCCTGAATATATTGCAGCTCGGATGGATGAAACTAGATCCAAGGTCTTCAAACTCGTTCAATTTTTCCCCGAAGTACAATTCAATCCATGTGGAAGGATGTTCTAGCGTCGAACATGGATAGACATCGCCTGATTACCAGTCAATGATGTAAGCTGTTAACAGGTGTGAGAGGAATCACCAATAATGCTAATGACCCTCAAGGTACGGTATTACAATTCACGTGGTGAGAATACATGAGTCGATGTCAAACACCATGCAAAATCTCCCGGTCGAAGGCCATTGATGTAAACCTGTCGCCGGAAGTGAGAAACTTACCATTGAGGCATGCAAGCTTCAAAGTACTGAAAGGGTTGTTCCTAAGTCAACTTCTTAGATAATGAGCTCATATCAACAAGAAGTGACCCATCGTAGGAGAGCCTTAATGAATCCCACATCTATGACATGAAATGGAGCAAATGATTTTGTGGAGGTGAAAACGATTTGATGATATAAGGTTCAGTGTGGCGGTCATGAAAGACTGGAGCGTGAAGGTATTGCAACGAATGAGATGTAATCTAGGTTGGTGAATTCTCTGAGAAACTTCTCTTAAACATATCAGCGACATTGAGATGGATTGGTAGCATTAACTGCAGTAATGGATGGTATGGAGGACCAATGGTGATATGACCGGTGAATGGAATAACCCAACCCGAATCAATCATGGTGATGGAGTGAAAGTGTCATGTTCAAGAGCGACCTGCTACCAATAACGTTTCTTCAAGTTTTCTTCCCAATTTTTCCCTAGTCAGTTTTGACCAGTACCTCTTTATTTTTTTCAAGCTTGAGGATAACATATGCTTGTTCTATAATTTTCCCTTTTGGAAAACCTGACTCTATGTTTTAACAAGCCCAGCGATAGTGAAACTCACTCTTGTCTGCATGGACAAGTTTGTCGCTATTGTTTTAACGAGTTTAACGACAAATATAACTTGGTCCTTTTCAATTTTAGAGAGTCTAGAAAGAGACGGAAAGGAAACTCCAGTAATCCTTTTTCGTAATATAATCCCTTAAGTCCGAAAAAGTATAAAATAATACGAAAGGGATGACTTTCCGATAGTTTTAATGAGCCAAACAAGACAAGCACTCGATCTTTTTGTGTAATGATCCCTCAGGTTCAAAAAGATTAAAATCTAGAGGAGGGATGGAACTTCCAATCAGTTTAACGAGCTGGAGAGGCGAATTTCTCGGAGAGATTTTCATATTTTACAAGTCAGATGAAAAGAGCTTAAAGGAGACTCATTTTTTGAGGAACGAATGATGTTTTCGGACAACAGCTGGTTCCAGGTAAGATTTGGAACTTTTCAATCACGACAGTGTAAAGAAGATGGCTAATAGAATCACTCATCGTAGTTGTTCCTCAAAAGGGGTAAACAATAAAATGGAGGCGTATGATCGGCTAAAAAGAGTGGAGGTGATGGTAATAACATGACCAAGGCTCAAAAGCTGATGATTATGCGATCGCAATGGTTATTTACTGAAGGATGAGTTCATCTTTTAATGAGCTTAAACTCTGGGGGAACATATGCTCATTGCTAGGTTTATTTTTTAACGAGCTTGAACTTCGCATAAACCTACTCGTGCTAGTAATATAATAAGGATTTCTCATCGATAGGTTCATTTTTAGGGAGCTTGCCCAATTCGAAACTTTGCTCCATAACCTTTTTTTATGCAAGCTAGGAATGACCAACCTACAAGTTTAAAGGGTTAAGAACCTCCAAACTAAGAAAATAAATGGTCACTTTTCACTTGCATGCAAAACATTTGCATGCCCCCAGGGTATAGAGAAGTAGAGTTTCCAAGTCACCATACAGAAGTTCTTGCATTAGCACGATTGTTCCACCTGTGTAGCAGACAAAACACTTCCTTGGGTCTGTCCATCGAAATGGACAAAGGTGATTCCAGTTCCAATCACCTATCATTTGACGAGGGAATCCTATTCCAATATAATCCGATTTTCCTAAATGGATTGGTGTGTCAAACTAGTCATATATCCTCCGCGGAAACCTACCCTATACCTAAAGTTTTCTTGCCGAAGCAAACCAAGGTTCATGCCCCCTGGGTTTAGTCACATTCACCAAATCACTCGCGCTCATCAGGTGCATTGATTGGAGATTGATGAGACATTCTTTGTGCCAGAAGACCAATTAGGGATGGCATTCTACTAGTAGCTATGTTTCAACTGGGGAATGAAAGCTGGTCTAGGAGCTGGACCACTCTGCCTGCATGCAGGAAACACATCACTCGAAAGAGTGAGGAAACAATAGCTCCCATGCTATAAATGTAGTCATGCCTAAGGAGTAGATTGTAATCTAAAGGTCCTTGGACTACCATCACATTTAAGTAAATGGTTTTCCTTCTCAAAGTTATACGCAAACTTGGAAGGATCCCTAACGGTCAATTGGTTGAAGCCCGATAGATTTCGATTCTCAGGCATAAGCGATGGAAAACTAAGCACTTTCCAAGCAGTTGAGGAAAGGATACTCATAGAATCCCCTTCATCTATGATAGTACCAACCATGATCATTCTGTAAGCTTGTACTATGATTAGGAATGATACATTAGATGGTAGATAGGGTCTACCTAGTAGATTCCAATCGAAGGAAATGACTAGATTACTTGGAGGAGGGACCAAACAAATGGCCGGGTAAATATCGGACGAACTTCCTTCGTGTGGTAAAGGAATGGGTAGATTTCCCCCATGTTCATTAGATTCTGTGTTGACGAAAAGAATTTGAATGGTGTCGTTCTCATTCTCTTTGGTGACTGTATCATCTGAAGGTAGACCTTCTGAAGACAAGACTGGGTCATCTGCCATCTCGACCTGTTGACTTTGGTTCGGTGTGGACTCAGAGGGTTCATCTTCAATGATATATGCTTCGACTGACCACAAAGGTGTGTCATTTGAATTTTCAACTAGTGATGGACTTGGCAAGAGTTTCTTGTATCCAGGAGGAAGCCATAGCGGTGAAGTAGGATGTTTATCCAAGACTCTTTTGGCTTCGTCTAGGAAGGGACAATGGTGGATGGCATGATTGCCTTCACACAATCTACAAGGAATTTTAGATCTTCCTTTTTGTCCATTGAATTCATTTTCACTAGTTGATGGTGTACTTTCAACATGATCGTCAAAGGTTGAGGAAACTGGATTGCGCAAGCAGGGAGACCAGTCCCTTAAGATCCACAGGATGCAAGGAAAATCTTGATGATAGTGGTCTCCATTGCAAATGACACATGGAGATTTAGGTTTGGATGGTGCAGTGTGTGGATTTTCACCAGATGATGCATGGTTGTCCCCTTTTGCCATTGGCTTCTTCTTCTTCTTCTCCTTCCCTTTCTTCTTCTCAGTTACTTAGTTTTTATTTTTACTAGCTTCACCAAGTGAAGAGGAAGAAGGAGAGGGAGAAACAACCGAAGTAGAAGGTTTGGGGGTAACTCTAGTATCATCTGGTTGTTGAGATGATTGCCTAGGAATCATGGTGTTTGAACGACAGAGGTTGAGAAAAGCCATACTGGCATGCCAATTGTTAGTCCTAGAAGCGATAATGTGGCCATATGAGGTGCATCAGCATCTCCTCAAGAGGAGAAGGGACTAGGATTCCCCCGAAGGGGAAATCCTTGATTGGTGGACTCCATTTTCTCAACCTAAGACCAATGAGGGAACAATGATGTTATTCCTATTAAAATAAATTTTATGACGCTTTGACACAACTTGCTTTTTCAATTTTTAAGAGTCGAGGATAAGCTAAAGATGACTCTAGTCACCTTCGATTTTTAATGAGCCTGAAGTGACAAGTGATTAGATGGACCTTTTCTTTTAAGGAGTTAGAAAAGGAATGAAAGTGACTACTCTAGAAATCTAGACAGAGGAATTACCAAACCAACCACAAAACTGCAAAATACTTTTTAAGGTATGGCAGTCAATCTTCCCAAATGTTGTGTTCAATGCATTGTGATTGATAGGGTGGCAGACACGACATCCTAAGGATAACGGATATAGCCTATTGTGGTCTCCCAATATATACTCGACGGCACATGGGAGCACAAGTCCGTACTGGAACTTTTCGTATCAAAGAGGAGGAATCACCCAACCTACGATGAAAACGATATTCACCAGGCTTTACGACGTCAGAATACGTCTCTAGCCTAGACTTCTAGATGTTGTGTGTTAGGTTCCAAAGTGTTTTTATGTTCATTGAAATTTATTTTACAGTTGATCTTTCTTAAGAAGTTTTCCTTTAAGGTTCACCCTGTGATGCAGATATACAATTCCTAAATATGTAATCTAAGATGGTAAACAGTCATTTACTTTCTTTTTTGCAATGAAATTCCTAGCTACTAAGGAAAGAGAAGTAAAATTCTTTCAACATAGAGCAGAGAGCACACACTAAGATGCACTTTCCTAAATCTATTTATGCACGTAGTCTAAATGCAAATGCATATGCATGTATTTGTTTTCTACTTTCTTAATGTGTGAATGACAAAACGAGTGCTAAGTACATATCTGAACTATTTTTCTTTCAAAGCAACAATACTAACAATTTTCTTTTCAAAAATGAAAGGAAGACTAAGAAGAAACCTTGCGATTTTGAATTCAAAAAATGAAAGGAAGACTAAGACGACACTTTGCAATTTCGAATTCAAAAAATGAAAGGAAGACCACTTTGCGATTTTGAATTCAAAAAATGAAAGGAAGGCTAAGATGACACTTTGCGATTTCGAATTTGAAAAAGAAGACTAAGAGTGACACTTTCAATTTTGAATTTAAAATTGCTTTCAACACTTGAAATACTATTAATTCAAATAAGGTACAATGGAAAAAGTGTAATCGACTATCAAAAAGAGGAAGACTCTTTTCTTTGACTGAAAATGACACTTGCGACACTTTCAAATCAAAAGTTGATAGTTTGATTAAGGTACTGTTTGCAAAGGAGAACCGTAAATGACAAAAAATACATAAAAACTTTCACAGTTCTTTGAACGATGGAGGCTGAATAATGCAAAGGAAGGGAGTTTCAATAGTGATATACTGATCACAAATAGTAAAACTACTAAATAAAGTTGAAGACAATGAAGAGAAAACCAAAATCTGGAGGCAAAAGCAATGTTACCTAATCATCACACCTGTAACACAGGGAAACATGGATGCATCTAACCTACAGCACACGGGAGGTGCAATGTATCTAGACTGCTAATGAGAGACAGTGCGATGGTCCAGGGATGAGACTGTGCTTGGCTTTTTCTCATAGTTTGCAGCCTGGTTTAGGGATTTAGGTTGATCTAATGATAGTCAATAAACACAAATCATAGGGGCTGATATAATGAGGTTACTTGAGCTACCACCATGGCACTTAGGATGTTTGCAAGTTAGATGTTCAGTTCATAAACTATCCCGAACATTGACTGAAGTAGTGTTGATCTACTTTGCAATAGCATAGTAAAAGTAGTTCGAAGGCTAGTTGGCTTAACTTCAGGCTCCATCTATAGTTTATAAAGCAAACAAATAGAAACAAGCAAACAAGCTATTCGCTCCCCAGCGGAGTCCCCATTTTGTTATCGGGAAAACTAGTGTCCATTCAGAGCTTCTAGTCCCACTAATATGGGTAGCTATCTTAGAAACAAATAAACTAAAGTCACTTGTGTTTTCCTTTATGAGAAATAGATGAGAGAGAAGTAGAGAGTACCAACCTCAGTCTTTCACTTGGCTCCTTTCTTGTTTCCTCTCCCCTTTGACAGAGCTTTTCCACTCTTTCCCTACTTGTCCCACTTCAAAGAACACCTGTGTTACCAGGAATAGTGTCCACTTAGAGCTTCTATTCCCACTAAGACTGGTAGCTATCTTAGAAACAAACAAGTTAAAACTACTTTTGTTTTCCTTTTTGAAAAATAGACAAGAGGGGAATAGAGGACACCAACCTTTGTCTTGCGCTTGGTTCCTTGCTCGGTTCCTCTCCTTCTCCATAGATCTTTGCGGCTCCTTATTTGTCTACACAACTTCAGAGAGCACCTGTGGAATTAAAGCAACATAATACTATTGAAGAATAGAGATCTATATTCATAAACAACATAGGACCAGATATGTATTAACCACACAAATGCATATACAATCAAACATACACGAATGTGGAGGAAAACTTGAATAGATTTATTAATATCAAGAATAGCAAGAGGATTACAACCAATTGTTCTGACCCAGCATCATCCTCCAACAAGAGAGCCCTTCTTCACCTCAAGTAAAGCTTAGATCACCCAACACTGTGATGTTACACTAGAAAACCAACAACACTTCTCTACAAGATACCAGATTCCAGCCTCTGGATCTCTGTGATGAGGGATCCATATATAGATGATTGTAGGGGGGTGAGTCAGCTTCTGGGATTTTGATTAGTGTCCTCTCTCTGATAGTTCTTGAGTCCACTGGAGATTGATGATCTCTTATTCATCCCTAGTCGAAATCAGAGAGGCAAGTGTCAGAGGGGAAGTTTCTAGAAGATTCTATGATCTTCCACCTTGCAAACTGTCTCTGCCATTTTTCCATTCTCGCCCATCGCACCCTACAGAGGGGCCATCCAGTATGAATCACACCCTTTACACTGGGAAGGTGATATGCATCACACCCTCTGCACTGGGCATTCAGTATGGTCTAGTTTTGACCATTTCTGAGCAGTTTTCTGTGGAGAACTTCTGGGAGATGATGTAATCAGTTGACCTTG
>APFE030992733.1:44217-62173 GCA_000404065.3 Pinus taeda
TCAAACACCACGCAAAATCTCTCGGTCGAAGGCCATTGATGTAAACCTGTCACTGAAAGTGAGAAACTTTCCATTGAGGCATGAAAGCTTCAAAGTATTCAAAGGGGTTGTTCCTAAGTCATCTTCTTGGATAATGAGCTGATGTCGACAAGAAGTGACCCGTCGTAGGAGGGCCTTAATGAATCCCACATCTACAACATGAAATGGAGCAAATTATTTTGGAGGTGAAAACGATCTGATGATACAGGGTTCAGGGTGACGGTCATGAAAGAATGGAGTGTGAATCTATTGCAATGGATGAGACACATGTGAATTCTCTGAGCGACTTCTCTTGAACATATTGGCGACACTGATGATGGATTGGTAGCATTAAACCCAAAGATGTATGGTGTGACGAACCAATGGTGATATGACCAGTGAAGGGAACAAGCCAACCTGACTCGGATGCAGAGAGAAAGTGTCATGTTCAAGAGCGACTTGCTACCAATAAAGTTTCTTCAAATTTTCTTCCCAATTTTCCCCAGTCATTGCTGATGATTACCTCTTTATTTTTGTCAAGCTTTAGGAGGATAACATATGCTTGTTCTATAATTCGCCCTTTGGGTGAACCTGTCGCTATGTTTTAACGAGCCTAGCGATAGTGAAACTCGTTCTCGTCCATTTAGACAAGTTTGTACAAATATAACTCGGTCCTTTTCAATTTTAGAGAGTCTAAAAGGGACGAAAAGGAAACTCCAATGATTCTTTTTCGTCATATAATCCCTTAAGTCTGAAAAAGCATAAAATAATATGAAAGGGATGAAATTTCGATAGTTTTAACAAGCCAAACAAGACAAGCGCTCGATCTTTTTGTGTAATAATCCTTCAAGTCCAAAAAGATTAAAATCTAGAGGAGGGATAGCACTTCTGACGACTTTAACGAGCCGGAGAGGCTAATCGCTCAGGAATATTTTCATATTTTACGAGTCAGTTGAAAAGAGCTTAAAGGAGACTCGTTTTCGGAGGAACATGTGATGATTTCAGGTAACGGCTGATTCCAGGTAAGGTTTGGAATTTTCCAATCATGGCAGTGTCACAAGGATGGCTAACAGAATCACTCTTCGCAGATGTTCCTTAAAAGGGGTAAACAATCAAATGGAGGTGAATGATCGGCTAAAACAGAGTGGAGGTGACGGTGAGAGCGCAACCAAGGCTCAAAAGTTGATGATAATGCATTCACAATGGCTATTTACTGGGGATCGGTTCATTTTTTAATGAGCTTAAACTCTGGGGGAAAGATTTGCTTATTGCTTATGTTTATTTTTTAACGAGCTTGACTTCCGCGTTAAAACTGCTCGTGGTGGGTTTATTTTTTAATGAGCTTGAACCCTGCAGTAACACTGCTCATGATAAGTTTGCATGCCCCCAACATAACAATGAAAATCAAGGTGCATGCCCCCCAAGCTTCATTGCATTCAACGAGGTGGTTGGAATGAAGGTTTACCTTCGAGATCTTTGAAAGACTCGATTTGGAAAGGGAAGTTGTTCATTTTTAATGAGGTTGACACAGTAAAAAGAACTATCCTCATGGCGACCTTTGATGCAAACTCATAAGGGGTTATGAAGGAAAGATCTGGTTCCAATGCCCCCAGTACATAATGTACAACATCACTGAATTGATCATCAGATGATGTAGCTATGGTAGGGCTTGGAGGCAATACCTTGTGATGATCCACACTATCAAAATGTTTTGAGTTCTTCTTCATCTTTTTTTATGTAGAAGATCTCATGTGATAGGTTTCCACTATGGCCACTTCTGCCAGCTTTCTTGGAGGTGGAAGGGCAAAAGTCCCCATTAAGGAAGGGTCTTTTAGGAGACCTACTCCAATATTTTTAAGCAACTGAGAGTTTATGTGGATCATCGGAATGCTTCTCGTAACTTGTGAACTATTGGGGAGAAATGTTTGTTGGTCGATGATTGTGATTCCTCCTTGGAAGGTAAATGCAATCTTTTTGAAGTACGTGGACACAACGGCAGCCATAGCATATACCCAGGGCCTTCCCAGTAGGATGTTGTAATCACGGTTTCCATCAATAACCTCAACATCAATTTCTACTGTTTTGCCCCCCAGTTTGACTTGCAAGTTACTTAAAACCCCATATGGAGTGTATGTTCACCCATCAAATTCTTTTAACGTCGTTGACGATTGCGACAACAGTGGTGAGCCTAAATTTTTCCAGCAACTCATTGACATAATACATGTAGATGCCCCCTCATCAATAATTGTTCGATGAACAGTTTTGTTGAGGGCTTTCACTTGAATAAGGAAAGCTAGTTGAGCTGGTAACTGAGGGTCATATCCTTTGTGATTAAAGGCCACAAGATTGGAATCCGCTGGGTCAATCCCACCTATCGCTGATAATAAAGCCTGCTTTTGGGAGGGGAAATTTTGCAGTACCTCAAGTGTCGACATAGCGGATGACGTTTGGGCCAAATCCTCCACTATATTATAATGTTGTACTGCTCTGGCACAAGGATTAAATGTTGATTTGTGTACTACTCCCTTTGGTGGCTTTATCGTTAGCTCAGGAATGATGGGTGGCACAACTTCGGTCGCAGTTTTTGTCGAACTACTAGGTTGATCTATAGCCTTATTGTTCGACATCTGTGGATTTTCGTAATCTTTATTACTTGTTGATATCAAGGCATAATTTTGTTGTTTTGAAATGGACAACATAAGCACTTGGGATGGGGAAGCATTGTCACTAGCAACTATATTTGTTCCTGGGTTTGGAAACGGATCAGTCAATACCGCTGAGGTTTTTGAATTCTTGAAGAATTTTCTAAGCTTAGCTTTATACAGACAATCTCTTGTTCGATGATTCTCATCACATATATGACACCCTGAAGGAGGTTTCCTTTGCCCAGAAGGGTTTGCAGAAGATTTTTTAGGAGATGACTCCTCTTGTTTCCTCTTTTTCCCTTTCTTTTTCTTCTTGCCTCCTGGTTGCTTTGGTTCTTTGCCTTTGTCAATCGACACAGAAGTAACCTACGAGGCGAGAAGTTTGTCATTTGCATTTTGACTAGAAACCATACGGGCTTTCTTTGACGTAGCCTTTACGGTTTTCGTGCTAGTCATACCTATCACGCCATCACTAAGATGAGAGTCTTTGTTTGATGTAGGAGGGGGAGGAACGAAAAAATCCGGTCTAGGAGCATCATGGATTTTATCGTAGAGCGTGCTAGACTAAGTATAGATCAAGTCTAGATATTGTGCACGAGCAATAACTTGCTCTTCAGTGACGACTCCTCCCTTTGCCACATCTTCCGTAATAGAAGGTAACAATGACTCAATAAACCATCTAGCCAATAGCTGATTGGGAACATATGTTTTTACCATTCTACGACGACGTCGCCACTCATGAATATGATCATATATGTGAGTGGTCATCATTTTCTTGAAATTGGTAAGCATATATGTTCCCATTTTGTACCTTATGGTTAATTGAAAATGGGTTAAAAAGGTTGTGGCTAGGGTACTGAAGTTATCAAACAAAGCTCTAGGCAATTTGATATACCATTTTGCTGTCAGACCAGTTAACGTCTGCTAAAAAAGGCGAAGCTTGATCCAATCATAATTGAGAGTGTTTGATGAACACCACAGATGAAAGGTCATCACATGATTCGACGGGACTTCACCCAAATTTCCATTAAATTTAGGAATATATTACGGAAGTTTATATGGAATCGCCGGCCACCAAGGGGCATAAGCAATTGGATCATTCGTCAATTGGTTTAGATCTGGTAATTCTAGAGTTGCTACAAAGGGAAACTATTGATTCAGGTTAGTCAAAGCATACCCAGGATAAGATGGAATTGCCTAAGCGATTGGTCTTTGCATACCAGCATAATGCATTTGATGCTGGTAACTTTGGTAAGGTTGATGGGTATAACCATTATGATATGGTTGATGTTGTTCATTTTGATTATACGACTGCCCATTACTTGTAAAGACTTGTTTCTCATATCCTTGGTAAGCTTGTTGGAATTGTGGTTGTTGTTATTGCACGAGCCATGGTTGTGAAGCCATGAGCTGTTGTCCAGTACTGATTGTTTGACCAAGATGGGGGGTGATGGTCCCCGTTTGAACCTGTGTCATTCCACTAGTTGGTGATTGTGGTCGTGTCGTAGGTATGAGAGATTGTTGCATTATAACCTAAGAAACCTGAGGTTGGCATACAAATGGTAATGCTTGTACTTGCAACACTGCCACAATAGCCGACGTAGTGGGGATATTTGTCATAAGCAAACTTTGTTGCATTGAGTATACAACTCTTGGTTGTTGAGGTAGGATTGGCACCCAACCGCTAGTTGTAATTCTAGTTTGACCTGAACTTTGTTGTAAACTCCCATATAGTTGTTCTCCAGGAGGGAACAATGAAAAGGCATACTGCCCCCCATATGGTGGAAATCCAGTACTTAAAGGGTAGATTGGCCTTTGAAGACACAATGGATCAATTTGTTGAGTTCCAACATTAGAAATACCAGATGGGAATCTGGATGAAGAAATAGGAATTGACCATGTCATCAAAACAGTCCCTGATTGGAGTCCAACTTGTTGTTGATAACTTGCCAGGACAGATAGTACACCAATGAACATTGTTGGAGAAGCAGTAGGAGGTTCTGTTGCTGCTGCTGCATCAGATGACACAGTCCTCGATGTCGACGGTTGTTCAAACATATTTAGTCTATCCAAAATATTTCCTAGTGATTCTACAGGAACTTGCGATGAAGGGAGACTAATTTCTAAGACCAGCGAGGGAACAATGACATTATTCCGATTAAAAAAAAATTTAGAAGCTTTGACACAACTTGTTTTTTCAATTTCTAGGAGTCGAGAAAAAACAAAATATGACTCTAGTCGCCTTCGATTTTTAATGATCCTTAAGTGACAAGTGCTCAAATGGACCTTATCTTTTAAGGAGTCTGAAAAGGAATGAAAGAGGCTACTCTAGAAATCTAGACAGAGGGATTACCAAACCAATTGTAAAACTACAAAATACTTTTTACGTTACGGTAGTCAATCTTCCTGAATGTTGTGTTTGGTGCATTGTGATCGATAGGGGGGTAGACACGGCTTCCTAAGGATAAAGGATATAGCCTATTGTGGTATCCCAATATATACTTGATGGTACGTGGGAGCACAAGTCTGTACTGGTACTTGTCGTCTCAAAGAGGATGAATCACCCAACCAATAGTGAAAGTGATAGTTACCAAGATTTACGATGTCAGAATACATCTCTAGCCTAGACTTCTAGATGTTGTGCGTTAGGTTCCAAAGCGTTTTTAGATTCATTAAATTTAGTTTATAGTTGATCTTGTTTAAAAATTTTCCTTTTAGGTTCACCGTGTGATGTGTATACAACTCCTAAAATGCAGTCTAAGATGATAAACAAATGTTTAATCTTATTTTGGCAATGAAAATCCTAGCTACTAAGGAAAGAGAACTGAGGGTCTTTCAACAAAGAGCACAGAGCACACACTAAATGCATTGTCCTAAATCAAACCAAGCAGTCTAAATGAAAATGCACATGCATGTATTTGTTTTCAGCCTTCTTAATGTATGAAGGACAAGAAGAATGCTAAGTGAAAATTTGAATTATTTTCGAAAGTGACAATACTAACAAATTTCTTTTTCAAAATGAAGTGAAGGTAAGGACGAAACTTTGCGATTTCGAAATGAAATTTTTTTTCGACACTTGAAAAACTACTAATTCAAATCACATACAAGAGTAACAGTACAATTGACTATCAAGAATAATGGTATTCTCTTCTATGATTGAAAACGACACTTGCGACACTTCCAAATCAAGAAACGAAAGTCTGATTACGCTACTTCTTTGTAAAAGAGAACTGAAAATGGCACACAATACATAAAAAACACTTACAATTGTTTACACAATGGAGGCAGAATGATGGAAGAGAAGAGGGTTTCCACAGAGATATACTAACCATAGACAAGAAAACTCCTGAATAGAACTGAAAAGAGTGAAGAACAACCAAAGTCTGAACGTAAAATCAACCTTCCCTGACCATCGCACTTGTCACACAGGGAATCGAGTATGCATGCCACCTACTGCACACAGGAAGTGCGATGCATATAGACTGCCTTGAAGGGAGGGTGAGATGGTACCAGTGCGAGACTTTTATCGAGTCTTTGATCACAATTTGCAGTTCAGTTCAAGGATTTAGAGCCACCACTTAGGGCAATTAGAGTGTTTATAGATCGATTATTCAATTTATAAACAAAACCCGGAGATAGACTGAAGCAGCATTGATCTACTTTGCACTTGCATAGCAAATGCAGTTCGAAGGCTAGTTGGCTTGACTTCAGGCTTCGTCTGTAAGTTTATAAAACAAACAAAAATATACTAACAAACAATCTACTCGCTCCCCAATGGAGTCACCATTTTGTTACCGGGAATAGTGTCCACTTAGAGCTACTATTCCCACTAAGACTGGTCGCTATCTTAGAAACAAACAAGTTAAAACTACTTTCCTTTTCCTTTATGAAAAATAGACAAGAGGGGAACAGAGCACACCAACCTTTGTCTTGCGCTTGGTTCCTTTCTCGGTTCCTCTCCTTCTCGATAGATCTTTTCCGCTCCTTTGTCTACATAGCTTCAGAGAGCACCTCTGGAATCAAAGCAACATAATACTAGCAAAGAACAAAGATCTATATTCATAAACAACACAGGACCAGATATTTATTAACCACACAAATGCATATACAATCAAACATACACGAATGTGGAGGAAAACTTGAATAGCTTTATTAATATCAAGAATAGCAAGAGGATTACAACTAATTGTTTTGACCCAGCATCATCCTCTAGCAAGAAAGCCCTTCTTCACCTCAAGTAAAGCTTAGATCACCCAACACTATGATGTTACACCAAAAAACCAACAACACTTCTCTATAAGATACCAGATTCCAACCTCTAGATCTCTGTGATGAGGGATCCATATATAGATGATTGTAGGGGGGTGAGTCAGTTTCTGGGATTTTGATTAGTGTCATCTCTCTAATAGTTCTTGATTCCACTTTGAGATTGATGATCTCTTACTCATCCCTGGTCGAAATTAGAGAGGCAAGTGTCAGAGGGGAAGTTTCTGGAAGATTATATGATCTTCCACCTCGTAAACTCTCTGCCATTTGTCCATTCTCGCCCATCGCACCCTATAGAGGGGCCATCTAGTATGCGTCGCACCATTTACACTGGAAAGGTGATATGCATCGCATCCTCTGTACTAGGCATTCAGTATGGTCCAGTTTTGACCATTTCTGAGCAGTCTTCTGTGGAGAACTTCTGGGAGATGATGTAATCATATGACCTTGTTCCTTTAGGTAGTGAAGCAACACTTTTAGGGACTTAGGAGCCCTGAGTTTATGGACATTTGTGATTGGGGTTGTAGTGCCAAAAAATGTTTATAATAACCTATAGAGTCAAAGTAGCATAATAGCATCAAAGCATAGAGATCTATAACAATAAAAAATATAGGATCAGATATATATTAACCATACAAATGCATATATACACACAAGATTCAAAGATATACAGGAATATGGAGGAAAACTCAAATAGATTTATTGATAGAATAAGTAGAAGAGAGGATTACAACCCATTAGTCTGACCCAGTGCCATCCTCCTATGATGAAAGCCCTCTTTACCTCATGAAAAGCTAGATCACCCAACACTATGATGTTCCATAGAGAAACCAACAACACTTCCTTACAAGATACAAAATTCCAGCCTCCTAGATCTCTAGGATGAGGGATCCATATAAAAATATTTGTAGGTGGGTGAGTCAGCTTCTAGGTTTTTTATTAGTGTCATTTCTCTGATAGTTCTTGGTTCCACTTGGAGATTTCATGATCTCTTACTCATCCCTGGGTGAATTCAAAGAGGCAAGTGTCAAATGGGCAGTTTCTAGAAGATTCCCTGGGTTTCCACCTAGCCAACTGCCTCTGCCATTTTTCTACTCTCGCTCATCACACCCTACAAAAGGGCTTTCCAGTATGCATTGCACTTTCTGCATGTAGTAGGTGAGATCCATCACATCCTTAGCACATAGCATTTTGTATGGTCCAGTTTTGACCAATTCTAAGTAGTTTTTCAGGGGTAACTTCTGGGAGATGATGTAATCAGCTGACCTTGTTCCTTTATGGTATGAAAAAACACTTTTAGGGGCTTAGAAGCCCTTGGTTTATGGACATATGAGATTGAGGTTGCAGTGCCCAAATATGTCTATAACAATTAGTAATATTTTTAGTTTTTGTGTGTGTGAAGTCTGTTGCAAGAAAAGAAAAGAAAAGAAAAAATCTTTATAAAATTTTCGTAGAACCCACGTAGAGATCTCTTTTCATCGAAGGAAAAATGATTGCATTTATGTAGTTACTTTTTCATTGATTTTGATTGAATCATACACACATCATTAGTTTCACTCCCATACCCTTGACTTAAAAGAACAACCTTTAAAATCAAGCGCTAATTAAAATAAACTATAACTTTTTGTATTGTTATCAGAATACACCAACAAGTTTAGGTTTATTAGGGCCTTGGATTAGGCAAGAGGAGAGTTAAATCTCCAATGCCACTCTAAATTGTAAAACATAGAAGTTTGATTAAAGAGAGAAATCCAATAGCGTTAGGGAGATCGGGAAAGATCCATGACTAGGAGTAAAGCACGAGGGTTAGTGAAGATAAGGACGAGAGATACCCCCTCTCTTACTTGTTGGATCCTACCTCACGAGTGTTCCACTCAGATTCTGATACAATTTGGTGTCCATAGTTGCCTATCCTAGGAATCCACATAGGTGGCTATCGAGGGGAATCCTGTGGCACCTGAGGTTGACATTGTATCATGTTTAGAAGTACTAATGGAGGGCACCCTTGTGAATCTTGGGGGCTTGCACCAGTAAAGGCTATTGTCTGGAGGTCAGCGTAACTACCTCTGATACCTTTGCTGCTAGGCCTGGGCTGTTATTATCCTAGACTATCTTCGGAAGGTCCCTTACTTCACTTTCTTCTATTTTGGTGTCCAGTCCTCATCACCTGGAGAAGAAATACTTGGAAGTTGCTTGATTGGTTGTATCTTTAGGGACTTTATAGTCGAGTTCTCTTTGCTCTTTGTATATAGTTGGATTTAGGTATTTTTGTCTAGTCAGTTTTGGACTTTAGATTTTGAGGGATTAACTTACCACTCCACTGATCTTGAAAGACTTTTGATCTTTCCTTCGAAATTTGTGGAGTTACCTCCTCAAGGGAAACGGTTTTGATTATGTGTCTTTCTTCCTTGAAAAATCATTTGTGCATTCCCGTAAGGGAAGGATCTGTGAATAAGTTAGATATGGCTTATATTCCCTTGGAAACCAACCAAGTTACCCTCCCAAAAGGGGATCCTTGTGCTTTTCCTTTCTTTGGAAATGTTGGTACTCCCTTGATGGCCACTTTGAATATTCCTGGATTGAATGTTGGACTACCAATTTGGATGTGGTCCACTTTGAATATTCTAGATTTTCTTGAAGCTTCTTAGATGAATGTTTTATTTCAGGGGCATCACATGGATGTTAATTTTTCATCTTCTTTCAATGAGAAATCTAGGATTCCTTTTTCTTCTCCTTCTTATATTAAGATATCTAAAAAGAGGAGAAAGAGGAAGATGAAGAAGAAGAATAATTCTATCCATCCATCATCAACCTCTGCCAGTCATGTTGAAGATAAGCCTTCAGCTGCTGCAAGTCATGCTGGGGGCACAGGTCTAGTCACTGCAAGTCATACTAGCCATTCATCATCAACCTCTCCCAGTCATGTTGAAGATGAGCCTTCAGCTGCTGCAAGTCATGCTAGGGGCACAAGTCTAGTCACTACAAGCCATACTAGCAATTCATCAGCAACCTCTGTTGGTCATGTTGAAGATGAGCCTTCAACCGCTGCAAGTCATGCTAGGGGCACAAGTCTAGTTACTGTGAGTCATACTAGCAATTCATCATCAACCTCTGCTAGTCATGTTGGGGATGAACCTTCGGCGTCTGCAAGTCATGCTGGGGGCACAAGTCTAGTCACTGTGAGTCATACTAGCAATTCATCATCAACCTCTACTAGTTGTGTTGGAGATGAGCCTTTAGCCACTACAAGTCATGCTAGGGGCACAATTCTAGGCACTACAAGTCATGCTAGAAATTCATCATAAATATCTGCTAGTCATGTTGGAGATGAGCCTTCAGCTGCTACAAGTCATGCTGGGAGCATAAGTCTAGTCACTATGAGTCATACTAGCAATTCACCATCAACCTTTGCAAGTCATGTTAAAGATCAGCCTTTAGCCACTGCAAGTCATGCTAGGGGCATAAGTCTAGTTGCTGCAAGTCATACTAACAAAGAGTCATTGACCTCTGCAAGTCATGTTCGAGACTCTCCGCAAACCACTGCAAGTCATGTTGGCGGAATGGATGTTGATAAGAAACCTGGACGTAGAAATTTTAAACCTAAGTTCCCTTGTAGGATATGCGAGGGAGACCATCTTACTCATTTGTGCCCTGGTATTCTAGAGGTACAAAGGATATGGTCTAAGACTGAAATTTCTTCTACTCCTAGATCTGATATGGTTTCTCATCAGTCCCATCAACCATTGGTTGATAATGTGGTTGAGCTAGTGCAATCCCTGGCTGATTACACTCCTCTTTTGGGAGGTGAAGTTCCTAACAAAAGAGTCTGTTTGATTTCTAGTAAAGAGTCTTCTTGTATAGGGGGCATTCTTGTTTCTTTGAATGTTCCCCATCCAAGTTCTAGGAGTGTCTCCTTTGATTCAGATAGTGTTTTTGAGCCTCACCGTCCTTCCGTTGCACCTTTCCAAATAAAGATCAGAGTTAATTCCATAAACATCTATTGATGTCTAGTGGATGAAGGATCCTTTACAAGTATTATATCCTCTTTGACTTGGAAAGATTTGGGTTCCCCAAAGTTGTTGATAGCTCAGAGTTAGTTGTTAGCCTATGATAGAAGACCTAGCGAATCTATGGGTGTTCTTCCTCAATTGCCTATTAGTTTAAGTGGGAAGATTGTCTTAATCAATATGGTGGTGGTTGATTTCCCTTTAGACTTTAATATCCTACTTGGAAATGATTATGTCTAAGCTATGAATGTGGTGGTGTCTTCACTCTTTCTAGTGATGTGTTTTTCTCATAAAGGGAATATTGTCACTATTGATTAGCTTGCATCTGATAATCACCATCCTAATTTGAATTTACTACAGAATATCCCTTGGTTTGTTCCAAGTGTTCAAGTAGACTCTACCCCACCACGAGTGAATTATGTGGCATTGAATCCTCAATGTTCAATTGCTTCTGAGAAGGATCCTTTGACCTATTATTCTCCTTCTTAGGACTTAGTCTCGGTAGTTGACCGAGAGATTATTCCTATAGGGATATGGGACCCCTTAATTCCCTCTTTTGATCCTTGTAGTTCTAATGATTTCTTAGAATATGATTTTCCTTCACAAGAGCAACTCTTTGAAGCCATGAGTTTTGACTACCAAAGGAGTACTTGGGCTAAGCCCTGTAAGGGGTTTGTCCAGAAGAACTATTGTGCGTAAACTGCAAGGTTGCGTGGTTCCCTATACCATATTCTATATATAAGGCACGCATTTTCAAGTTTTATATTCTATAACACAAGATTTTATATGAATTTTATATGTGGGATGTATTAACTTCTTGTCTAGTGTTCCTATTTATGTTTACAAAACTTGGAAGATTTCTCCTTTTGAAATTTTTATGGTTGATCCATTCTGACAGGTATTGGTTCTCGAAACTAGCATAT
This sequence comes from Pinus taeda, assembly GCA_000404065.3. Taxonomy (NCBI): domain Eukaryota; kingdom Viridiplantae; phylum Streptophyta; class Pinopsida; order Pinales; family Pinaceae; genus Pinus; species Pinus taeda. Next base: position 56,077 of record APFE030992733.1, read on the forward strand.
AGGTTAGTTTTTTTCACTTGCATTGTGCACTTATCAGTTTCCTTTCCAATTTTGGCCTTAGGATCGACCCCACCAAGTTATGGTGAAAAACATTCTCATTGCTTAGAAGTATCATGACTTCTATGGTAGAGCCTACCTTATCATGAAGGCCCCAGATAGTACCTTATTGTCACTTAGCACCCATGCTAATTTATTGTTCTTAGGCTCATGAGTCCTCTTTAGTCCCACCATGACTTGTGCATTGAAGACACAATCTCCTTGCTTCTATGTTTATTTTTGGCCTTATACCCTAGAGGCTCCTTTGTGTTAAGTTGTACTGTTGCGTTGCATTTTGACTATTTACACCTTTTAGCCTTGAGCCAACTTCACCTGGACTCGTGTTTAAGACACTTATTTGACCATGTCTTCTACAAGTTCAACCATGCAATCACTTAGCTTCTACAACTTTACACACCCTTTGAACTGTGGAAGGAACATTCCTTTGAGTGTCCTTGACTAGTTTCGCCTCCCTGCATTGAGCATAGGATTGTTCCCATCCCAGGAACTAGATCATATGTTTCACTGGCACTCGTTATTTCCACTGTACTATAACATTCTTTTATTCTTTCTCCAACTTAAAGAAAAAGACAAAAAAAATAAAATTATATATTCCAAAAAGAGCGGGAACGAGACAACATTTCAATATATTGTTGGCAGCTAGAGTCAGTCATGTTTCCCTTGAACAAAGCACTCAAAAGAAAGTCTCTCCTCCATTTTTTTTGGGATTTAGTTTGACTTAGGTACGCCTTAACCTTGTTATTGAGTCAGTTCTCCTCCAATTGGTTATCTCTTCCAATCATATGGAGAGTTCGGTCATGCCTCTTGCATGACAAGCTTATACAGATTTTTCATATGTTGCCACATAGTCATCATTAAATCACGCTTTTGTTCAAGGGAAGTAAACCTGAGTTAGCGTCTTTGCGGTGTCTCTTAACCTATTTTTCAATCAGCCATCCCTAGTTGTTCGTGTCACATTTTTCAGCACATCAGTTATATTGGTCCTTTGCTCATGTCGGTTTGAGAAGGTCTCCATTGACTTCTTACTGGCAGGTCTTGTCCTTATCGTCGAAAACATATTTCTCTAAGGGCAGGCTTAGAGCTGCACCCTAGTCCTATTTTCATTATGGATAGGTCACCTTGAGCTCAACATCGATCAGTATCATGGGTCTTTGACTAAGTGGTTTCCCTTTTGTTCAACATCAACTTTCATTATCACACATTGGGGTTTGTGCAATGCCTTGGTTTCCATCTGACCCTATTGGTGGATTCCTCACCTTTGTGTCAGCTTTCATTATTGGTTGGTTCAAGGCTTTTATATCATGCACTAGCTACATCGTGTGTACGGAGGAAACATGCTTCGGTTGGGTTACTACATCCTTTTTGTCTAATTCCTTCCACATTGTTGGCCTACGAGTTACAGTCACGCTAGATTGATGAAGGATTCCTTAGTACCTTCCTTCTAGTGGATCTTTTCCTATCGACTACGACTCATTTCTCTGGGACAAAAATCTAGAGTCCATTTGGCAGTACATTGGGGTTTGTAGTTATCAGTGGCAGATTCCTTTGCTATCGACAATGGGAAACCATCATTTCCCCCTGATTGATAGATTCTTCCAGGTGTTCGACTTCAGCTCATTCATTCGCACTAGTTATCATTATCATTATCATTATCGGTGAGTAGTCTTGCATTTATTAATGGTATTGTTATAGACATTTTTGGGCACTTCAATCCCAATCATAAATGTCCATAAATTGACGGCTCCTAAGTCCCTAAAATTGTTGCTTCACTACCTAAAGGAACAAGGTCAACTGATTACATCATCTCCCAGAAGTTCTCCACTGAAAAATGCTCATAAATGATCAAAATTGGACCATACTAAAAGCTCAATGCAGAGGGTGTGATGCATATCACCTTCCCAGTGTGCAAGGTGCAATGCATACTGATTTGCTCCTTTGTAGGGTGCGATGGTTGGGAATGGAAAAATGGCAGGGACAAAAATGCGAGGTGGAAGATCATGGAATCTTCCAGAAGCTTCCTCTCTGACACTTGCCTCTCTATTTTCGACCAGGGATAAGTAAGAAGATCCGTCATTCTCCAGTGGAAGAAGAACATTAGAGAGAGGAAAACTAATCAAGATCCCAAAAGATGACTCACCTCTCTGTAATCATCTATATATGGATCCCTCATCACAAAGATCCAGAGGTTGGAATTTTGTATCTTATAGAGAAGTGCTCTTGGTTTTCTGGTGTACATTCACAGTGTTGGGTGATCTAAGCTTTGCTTGAGGTGAAGAAGGGCTTTCTAGTTGAAGGATAATGCTGGGTCAAAGCATATGGTTGTAATCCTCTTGATACTTTTAATCTTAATAAAGCTATTCTTGTTTTCTTCTATATTCTTGTGTACTTGTTTATATATGCATTTTATGGTTAACATACATCTCATCATGTGTTATTTGTAGATATAGATTCTTGTTTCTTCGATAGTAGTATGTTGTTGTGATTCCACGGGTTCTCTTTGAAGCTCGGCAAACGAAGAAGAAGCAGCGAAGCTCTATCAAGAAGGAGAGGAAATCAAGTGCAAGACTTAGGTTGGTCTTCTTGGTTCTCCTCTTGTCTATTTCCATAAAAGAAAACAATAGTAGACTTTACTTGTTTGTTTCTAAGATAGCCACCCATCTTAGTGGGAATAGCAGCATCCGAATGGAAACTATTCTCGGTAACAAAATGATGACTCAACTGGGGAGTGACTAGATTACTTGTTAGCCTATCTATCCTTGTTTCTTTTATAAACTTACAGACAGAGCCTGAAGTCAAGCTAGCTAGCCTTTGAACTGCATTTGTTATACAAATGCAAAGTAGATCAATGCTGCTTCAGTCTATCTCCAGGTTTTGTTTATGAATTAAACAATGGATTTGCAAGCAATCTAATTTCCCTAAGTGGTGGCTCTAGTAACCTCTTTAGATCACCCCTGTGTTTTACATACACTGATCTTTACTTACTCGGCCTAAACACCTGAACTAGATTGCAAACTGTGAGTGAAAACCTGTTTGAAGTCTAGCACTGGTACCATCGCACCCTGCCTTCAAGGCAGTTTGTATGCATTGCACTTCCCGAGTGCAGTAGGTGCGCTGCATACTGGTTTCACTGTGTAATAGGTGCGATGGTCAGGGAGGGTTAACTTTACCCTCAGACTGTGGTGTTTTCTCACTATTTTCAATCCTATTTAGGAGTTTTGCTGTGTGTAGTCAGTGTACTTCTATGAAAACCCCCTTCTCTTGCATTATTCTTCCTCCTTAGTGCAAAGAACCATAAATGTTTTTATTTATTGTGAGTCATTTTCAGTTCTCTTTTGCAAAAAAGTGGCATAATCGAACTATCATCTCTAGATCTGAAAGTGTCATAGTTGTCGTTTTCAATTTTAGAAAACAATCCCATTGGTCTTGATAGTCAATTATACAGTTACTATTGCATAGGATTTGAATTAGTAGTTTTAAAGTTTCGAAAAGAAATTTTCATTTGAAAATTGCAAAGTGTCTCTCTTTTAGGACTGTGCATTTAGCATGTGCTCTGTGCTCTGTGAAGAAAAGATTCTTGAATTTCTTCCCTTAGTAGCTAGGATTTTCATTGCTGAAAGAAGATTAAATGTTTGTTTATCATCTTAGACTGCATTTTAGGAATTATATACACATCACGCAGTGAACCTGAAAGGAAAATTGTTAAGTAAGATCAACTTAAAATAAATTCAATGAATCTAACAATGCTTTGGAACTTAACGCACAACATCTAGAGGTCTAGGCTAGAGACGTATTCCGGCATCGTAAAACCTGGTAACTGTTGCTTTCAATGTTGGTTGGATGATTCCTCCACTCTAAGATGGCAAGTGCCAGTACGGACTTGTGCTCCCACGTACCGCCGAGTATATATTGGGAGACTACAATAGGCTACATCCTTTATCCTTAGGAAGCTCTGTCTGTCGCCTTATCAATCACAATGCACCGAACACAGCATTCAGGAATATTGACTGTCGTACCATAAAAAGTATTTTGTAGTTTTGCGATTGGTTAGGTAATCCTATCTGCCTAGATCTCCAGAGAAGTCCATTTTGCTGCTTTTCAAACTCCTTAAAGGAAAAGGTCCTTTGAGCACTTGTCACTTCAGGCTCAATAAAAATCGAAGGCGACTAGAGTCTTCTTTTGTTTTTTCTCGACTCTATAAAATTGAAAAATAAAGTTGTGTCAAAGCGTCTAAAAAATTAATTTAAATCGGAATAACATCACAAATTCCCCCGTTGGTCTTTAGGTTGAGAAAATGGAGTCTACCAACCAAGGATTTCCCCTTGGAGGAAATCCTAGTCCCCTCTCCTCTTGGGGAGATGTTGGTGCACCCCATATGGCCACTTTGTCACTTCCAGGGTTGACAATTGGTTTGCCTGTCTAGCTCTTCTCTACCTTTGTCGTTTAGAATCCCGTAATTCCTGAATAGTCAAGTCAGCAACTAGATGACACTAGAGTTTCCTCCCAACCTTCTACTTCGTCTGATTCTCCCTCTCCTCCTTCCTCTTCGCTTGATAAAGCCGATGAAGCTAAAAATCAAGTAATTGAGAAGAAGAAGAAGCAGAAAGAGAAAAAGGAAAAGAAGAAAAAGGAACCAAAATCGGAAGGAGGCAACCAAGCGTCATCTAGCGAAAATCCTCACAACGCATCGTCGAAACCTAAATCTCCTTGTGTCATTTTCAATGGAGACCACTATCACTGAGATTGTCCTTGCATCCCTTGGATCTTAAGGGACTGGTCTCCTCGTTTGCACAATCTGGTGGCGTCAACCTCTAACGGTCATGCTAAATGCACACCATCAACCATTGTAAGTGAAGCACATGGACAAAAAGGGAATCCCAGATTTCCTTGTAAATTGTGTGAAGGCAATCATGCCGTCCACCATTGTCCCTTCCTTGATGAAGCTAAAAGAGTTTTGGATGACCGTCCTGCTTCACTGCTTCGTCTTCCTCCTGGATATAAAAAACTCTTCCCAAGTCCTCCACTGGTTGAAAATCCGGCTGACCCATCATTGTGGTCGGCCGAAGCGTCTATCATTGAAAATGAACCCTCTGAATCCATACCAGATGAAAGTCAAAAGGTCAAGATGGCAGTTGACCCGGTCTTGCCTTCAGAGTGTTCATCTTCGAATGATACCATCGATGAAGAGAAAGAGAACGGCACCATTCAAATTCTTTTCATAAACATACACTGAGATGAACTTGGGGGTAGTCCTTCCGTTCCTTTATCATAGGAAGGAAGTTCATCAGAGTCATATCCGGCCGTCTATTCAGTCCCACCACCAAGCAACCTAGTCGTTTCCTTCGACTGGAATCTACTAGGCAGACCCCGTTTACCAGCCAGTATACCATTCAGAATCATTGTACAAGCTTACGTAATGGTTATGGCTGGTACCATCATTGATGAAGGGGCTTCTGTGAGTATCATTTCCTTAACTGCTTGGGAAGCGCTTTGTTCGCCATCGCTTTTGCCTGAAATGAGAAATCTAACAGGCTTCGACAAGGGAACCAGTCGACCTTTGGGGATCCTTCCAAATGTGCCCATTACTTTGAGAATGAAAACTGTTCAAATGAGCGTTATGGTAGTTCAAGGACCTTTGGATTATAATCTACTCCTTGGACGTGACTATATTTATTGCATGGGAGCCATCGTCTCCTCACTCTTTAGAGTAATGTGTTTTCTGCACGAGGGCAGAATGGTTAATCTCGTAGACCAAATGTCATTCCCTGGTTCACACATCGCAAATAGTCAAATTCCATCCCTAAATGGTATTTTCAAGCAAGAAATGTCTCATCGGTCTCCAGTCCATCCACCTAGTGAGCGCGAGTGATTCAGGAAGATGTGACTGAAACCCAGGGGGCATGCACCCTAGTCTGTTTCGGAAGGAAAACCTTGGGTATAGAGTGGATTTCCGTGAGGGATATATGACTAGTCTAACGAACCCGTCCTTACAGGAAAATGGGATCAAGATGGAATAAGATACCTTCGTTAAATTTATGTGAGT
>APFE030992734.1:3480-19432 GCA_000404065.3 Pinus taeda
AAAGATAAGGGAGGGAGAATAGCTCCAAAAAGCCTTTAGGGGGCAGTGGAGTCACTATCCTTCCAAAAACCTTAAGGGAGAGAGATAATAAATCAAAGCGTAACTACATATATAATATATACACAGGCTCGCTTGGGAGGTCCCCGAGCAAGACTGAGATAGGAGGACCTTTAAGACGGTTACCCCTATCCCTTTTCCGGTATCAACAACCCCTTCCCTTTTCTATACCTTACCTTCTGTGTTTCCTAAATACCTACCCACCTTCCGACTTCCTTCGACCTTTTCTACTTCGCTCGACTAATCCGACCCACCTTACCTGATTGGGGGGGCCAGCCAGCCAACTAACCTACCTATTTAGGAACCACCTTCCCACTTAGAACTTTCATGCTTCTATATTGATTGCCTTCCTGCTTCTCTCCGACGAATCACTTTACGGCTGACTCTCCCTTGACTGCTGATTGAACCTTCCCTCCGACAAGACCTGTTACTCTCTTAAAGTGCTATGAGCCATTTCATTTCTGCATATTTTATTTTTCAGCCGTTAATAACAGCTTAATGAAGAGTATTGTTGAGCATAGGTATCTTGTTCACATGCTAGGGTTTGAGTAGTATTAGGGTTTCTGATGTAATGGCAGGTATCTCCATTGTTTTTGAGATCTAATACTGCTTTTTTCTCTCTTATTTGACGGTTAAAGTGAGCTGTGCAGGGAAACCTTGAGGATCAGTGGGTGTTTGGGGAAGTTCTAGGCTGAACCAGCCAACTCCCATAAGCACTTTTTGCAGAGCCCAGCTGGTTTTGATCCTGGGTTAATCATTCAGTCTTTTAAATTTCTGAATTGCATGAGAGATTTTCCTAAAGCATTTTATTAGCTATCTGAAATTTCTCAAAATTTTCCAATAATCACTGACAAATCTGGCTTAATAGAGCTATAAATTTTGAATTTTTTTGGGTTTTGCAGGGTTTCATCTTCGCATATATACTGTCCAGAATTTTCGTTTTCTATCTACAGGTCAAGATTGCCTGTGTTTCTGATCAAAATATATCATCTACGCTGTTGTTGGTTCTGCTGTGGGCATGCACCCGGTCAAAAAGCAGAAGGAACGTAGGGTCTTCCGTGGTAACTTTCCAAGTCCGCACACAAGCCTGTAAAACACGTAACAAATTTCAAGTTTTAAAACGTGGGCATCAAAACGATCCTGGGTGTGTCCATCCGCCACCATCAGCTCCAGACTCGCACGTAAACCTGCAAACGAATTCCTTCACCTGAAATTTTCGATCTGCACACATTAAACAGCAAAAAGGGAGACAAGAAATAGATTTGTGGAGTTGTGCATCGTTCAGTTGTCCAGTGAACTTCCATGATTTTTTTTTTACCGCCGACCTGTGCAAAATCTGTTGAACTCTCCTCCGCCGTCAGGATTTGAACGTTTCACATAGACCAGGCATTTCACGTGTTTGGCGATGTGTGTTCAATGGTAAAGATCGAAGGTTCTACGCAGGCATCAGGTAATTCTTGCCCCAGCTCCAATACGATTTGAAGCCTTTCGTAAACGCCACACGGGCCAGGTATGCGTAAGACCAATCCCTGCATGGTAATATAGCTCAGTTCATAACCAAAAAACAGAAATCGATTTTGTTAATGCGTAGGTAAATCTTTTGCTTTTGACAGGTCACGTATTCATGTTTGATACATATGCATGCGTTTAGGTTTTGGATACAACGAAGTTCATTGCCTTTTGTTTAGTTGTGTAGTGTTAGTCACGTCCTTTTTTTTTTTTAGTTTTAATATAGTTCATATCTGCGTTGTGTTAAATTATTTTAGTTTGGTTCTATTTAAAAGATAAAAAATTCATAAAAAGGTGCTTAGGGTTTTTGCTTTAGGGTTTTAGATTTTTTCATTTCATTTAATTTAGTTTTAGTATAGATTTAAAATAGATTTTTTTTTTTTTTAGTTTAATTTTGTTTTAAAAAAATAAAAAATATATAATTTCTCCTTTAAAAAAAAAAAAAAAATCATAAAATTTTCTTTTTTCATGTAGAGAATAGATTTAAATTTTACATTTAGTTTTAATTTTTTTGAAATTTTGTCGGAAAAGCATAAAAAACATCGTGGAAACATTTTCTTCTTAAGCCTGGAAATTTTATCATGGTCTATATTTTTGCTAAGGATACAATGTTGATGTAAGATTAATGTTTATCTTTATGAGATCTGGCATGCTTATCTGATTAATGTGCAAATTTACATGGTTATATCTTTCGGAGTTTATTTTATTTTATTTTTTATTTTTATTTTTTTTTAAATTGCCAGATCATCGTTTAGAAGCATTGTGAAATTACTGGATATCTTGCATTTATTCGAAGTTATTTGATGATAAATGATTTTTGTGCACAGTTTACATTTCTGCAAAGTCTATTAAGTGATCGTTTTAGCATCAAACCCATAAGGCACTGGTCCATCAAGTTAAGTAAAATCATTTAGTGCTTTTCTCCTTCGTGTCTTCCAAACCAACTGGTTCACAGTTGGTCGTCCATCTCCTTTCAGGGTCTACCCCCCTTAGCCGCGGGAGACAGGCTTAAACGGAGAGATCAAGGATCAGAGTGACAACCCCCAGTCTGAGCGTTGTCGTGACAATCTGTGCGACAACAGGGACTCCATTAAAAATATTAATTATTTTAATATCTCCCAAACTGCTTAGAATCTGCACAAACCCTTTATGGGTATTGGAGATCTCATGTGCATTAGCCTCTCCACCAAATTTCATGGCTAGAGCACATCCGATTACCCCAAATCAACACTCCCTCTTAGCGAGGATTGTGCTCTAGCAATACTCATTGAGTATTACTCTGATCATCCGGCATCAGTCCCTGATGCTAGGCCTGCTGCCCATCATCTGTACTGCTGCATCCCGTACTACCACCCATGGCTCCGCCACTGCCACTGCTGCATTTGTACGACAGCTCCCTCTGCATCTGTGATGCTGCCCATGGCCCTGCCACTGCCAATGCCACTGCTGCATCTGCACTGCATCTCCTCTCATCATGCTGCATCACGCTGACCATAGCACCGCCACTGCTAACTGCTGCACTACAACTTAGTTACTGAGAAGTAAGCAACTGATCTCCCAACTCTGACATCTCTGTCAGGCTAGAGACACTCCCAATGTTGAAGCTCCCTCTGTCGCTGGCAAGTGCTCCCTTTCTGACCTTTGTGTTGTTGCAACAACTCCCTGCATCTCGCACCGTTGCACACCTCCCTGTGCCATCCTGCACTGGTGCAACACTCCCATGCCTCTCACACTGTTGCAGCGTGCTAGCCTCGTGCTGTCCTAGGAATCCTGCACTGTAGCTCTCTCTTCCACTCCATCCTCATTTGTCTCTACCAACATCTTCCAGTCCTGCTACTCCTCTTCGGGGCTCCTGTGGCCAGGTATAATCCAAGATTTTGCGTACTTCGAGGATCATGCCCCTCATCTTCTATAGTCCTCCTGACTATAGCTCGATGTCTCCCCACTCTCGCTCAAGTGGTGTGTGTGCACTCATGGCACAAACATCGTCTGTCTCCACTTCCTTCTCTGCCCTTGCTGGTGCTACCTTCGTCTCGTAAGCCTCTCCCTTGCTCTTCTTCCTTGGACATTGGGTTGCATAATGATGCCGCTCCCCACAATGGAAGCATTTGACCTTGGAGAGGTCCTTCTTCTGCTTCTCTGGCTTACCCTCAAATGCTAGGGCAGCATCCACTTCCTCCAACTTCTTGATTCTGATCCCCTTGCTGCTGCTTCCCGTCTTGGTCACCCTCTTGATCTCTTCTTGGCAAAGAGCCGCCCACATTTCCTCCCAATCTGGAAGGGCCACCCTGCTCAGTATGCTCTAGACAAACACCTCCCAGTCTTTTGAGACTGCATTTAGGGCTGTTCTCACCATCAACTCTGGATTTGGTGTGGCCCCTATGGAAGTCAGCTGATCTCGGATCTCCTTCAATCGACCGAGGAAGGTGTCGATCTGTTCTCCCTTCTGCATCTAGTATGACGCAACTGATTTTCTAGGAGCATATTCCTTTGCACGGAAGTATGCTAATACAACTTGGTCAGGGCCTCCCACATCTCCCGTGCCGTATTCTTCTCGGCAATATGCGGTACTATGTGATCCTTGACCCCATCAAGAATAATACTCTTGGCCCTCGCCATTGCTTCCTCATACCTGTCATTGTCAGCTGGCTTAACTGGGACCGCTATTGTCTTCAAGGCGAAGTGCTTGACACGATTTCTGTTAAGTACGGGTAAGATTCTGGCTTTCTAGACTACGAAGTTTGAGGCTCCGTCTAGTCTGCCTTGGTCTCTTACTCCATGTAGTGCCATTCTGCTACTCTTCTACTTCCCTCCTGGAAGTTCTCGATGTGACTCCCTCTGAGCCTTGATTTCCCTCCTGGAAATCTTTCTGCCAATGTCGAGATGCCCCCTACTCTGATCATTTGTGCAACCACACCACTGATCCGGATTTCTCGGCTAGAAGCCCTCAGTAGCAACTCCCTCCTCCTTGGCCTTGCCCTATTAGGTACTGTTCTGACAACAGTGCCCCATCAGCTCCACTCTGCAACTTATCCACAACCTCCTAAACCCCAGCAACCTGAAGGTAAGAGCTCCTAGGCTCTGTGCAGTCCCAACACTAACAAACTAGCTCCCTAAGCCAACTACGTCAGCCCTCCTGGCCTCTGCGTGAGCCTGTCTTTGCCTCCCTCAGCCTCTGTGCAACCTCTTCTTGGCTCGAAATTGATGACGCAGGCACTGCATCACCCCTTCCTTGTTTTTCTGCTAGGAACAACTTTTGTCACTCAGGACAGCTGTTTTTTGCCGCTGTTGCTCTGCTTGGCTAATGTCCTCAGTTCTCTTGTGATCTGCAACCACGCTTTGATACCATGTTGAAGTTACTAAGTATAACAGTTAGAAACCCTCCATGTACTTTCTGATTTATTCCTTCGTATTGGTTCTGATTAATTAACAAGTTATTTACCATGTAAATACTGAAAATAAACACAAGTACATGCTCAACACATTACAGATCATCGACTAAAGGAAACAGAAACAAGCACACAAATGACATCGTTATTTTTGGAATAATGTCCCTGGAAAAAACCAACGGGAAAACTGGTGCAACTATCTGAGGGTTTGATTTATTAAGAAGTTCCAGAATACAATCTGAGTGCCAAATCCGGCTCACTCAATAGAGAAAAATCTGGACAGTAGTACCTCTCCTTCGGAGACAGATGCTTCGACTGAAACCTGGGATAAACACTCTGACAACTCCTCACCTCCAATATGCCCCACGAAAAACCCCAGCATCAGCATCTAGGGGCTGTGTCAGCCTCATCTGGCCTCTGTGTCAGCTTTCCCGCAATTCTCGACAGTTCCGGCTGTTCCCGACAGTTTCGGTTTCTGCCCTTTGTGTCAGCTTTCCCAGCAGTTCCCGGCAGTTCCAGCTATTCTCGGTAGTTCTCGGCAGTTCCAGATATTCCTGGCAGTTCCGGCTTCTGCCCTCTGCGTCAGCTTTCCCTATAGTTCTAGCAGTTCCAGCTGTTCTCGGTAGTTTCGGCTTCTGCCCTCTGCGTCAGCTTTCCCGGCAGCTACACTAATCCTCCCGACACTATCTCTGCCTCTCGGCTTCTGTATTCACCGCCCCTTAGCTGCAACTCCAGATCACTCTCTCAACTTTCTCAGCAAATCCAACCCCAGAAAGTTGAAATCTCGATCTCTTGGTGTGTTCTCCAAGTGACCCTCAAGCCTCCTCTTATACTTTTCTCATTGACAAATCAACGACCGAGATTAAGTCCCTAATCAACGGCTAAGATTAGATCTGGCTTGATCCATGACTTTTGGACCATTCTACACAGTTTTATATTAATTCACATTAATATTTTAATTTCCCTAAGTTTAGACTTAGGGACTCCATTAAAAATATTAATTATTTTAATATCTCCCAAACTGTTTAGAATCTGCCTAAACCCTTTATGGGTATTGGAGATCTCATGTGCCTTAGCCTCTCCACCAAATTTCATGGCTAGAGCACATCCGATGCTACCCCAAATCAACACTCCCTCTTAGCAAGGACCATGCTCTAACAATGCTCCTGACTAAGTATTACTTTGATCATCCGATATCTGTCCCTGATGCTAGGCCTGCTGCCCATCATCTGTATTGCTGCATCCCGTACTGCCACCCATGGCTCTGCCACTGCAACTGCTGCATTTGTACGACAGCTCCCTTTGCATCCATGTTTGCTGCCCATGGCCCTGCCATTGCCACTGTTGCGTCTGCACTGCATTCCCTCTCATCATGCTGCATTGTGATGCCCATAGCACCGCCATTGCTAAGTGTTGCATCCCTGATGCTAGGCCTGCTGCCCATCATCCGTATTGTTGCATCCCGTACTGCCACCCATGGCTCTGCCACTGCAACTGCTGCATTTGTACGACAGGTCCCTTTGCATCCATGTTTGCTGCCCATGGCCCTGCCATTGCCACTGTTGCGTCTGCACTGCATTCCCTCTCATCATGCTGCATTGTGATGCCCATAGCACCGCCATTGCTAACTGTTGCATTGCAACTCAGTTACTAAGAAGTAAGTAACTGATCTCCCAACTCTGACATCTCTGTTAGGTTAGATACACTCTCAATGCTGAAGCTCCCTTTGTCGTTGACAAGTCCTCCCTCTTTGACCTCTGCATTGCTGCAACAACTTCCTGCATCTCGCACTGTTGCACACCTCTCTGTGCCATCTTACACTTGTGCAACACTCCCGCGCCTCTCGCACTATTGCAGCCTGCTAGCCTCGCGTTGTTGTAGCATGCTAGCCTCGCGCTGTCCAGGGAATCCTACACTGTAGCTGTCTCTGTTGTTCCATCCTCATCCGTCTCTACCGACATCCGCCAGTCCTGCTACTCCTCTTCGAGGCTCTTGTAGCCAGGTATAATCCAAGAGGTTGGGTACCTCGAGGATCCTGCCCCTCATCTTGTGTAGTCCTCCTGACTACAGCTCAATGTCTCCCCACTCTCGCTCAAGTGGTGTGTGTTCACTCATGGCACAGGCATCGTCTGTCTCCACTTCCTTCTCTACCCTTGCTGGTGCTACCTTGGTCTCGGAATCCTCTCCCTTGCTCTTCTTCCTCGGACACTGGGTCACATAATGACTTAGCTCCCCACAATGGAAGCATTTGACCTTGGAGAGGTCCTTCTTCTTCCTCTTTTCTTGCTTACCCTCAGATGCTAGGGCAGCATCCACCTCCTCCTCCTTCTTGATTCTGATCCCCTTGTTGCTGCTTCCCATCTTGGTCACCCTCTCGATCTCTTCTTGGCGAAGAGCCGCCCACATTTCCTCCCAATATAGAAGGGTCTCCTTGCCCAGTATGCTCTGGACAAACACCTCCCAGTCTTCTGAGACTGCATTCAAGGCTGCTCTCACCATCACTCTAGATTTGGTGTAGCCCCTATGGAAGTCAACTGATCTCGGATCTCCTTCAATTGACTGAGGAAGGTGTCAATCTGTTCTCCCTTCGGCATTTGGTATGAATGTAACTAATTTTCTAGGAGCATCTTCCTCTGCACGGAAGTATGCTGATTCAACTTGGTCAGGGCCTCCCACATCTCCCGTGTTGTATTCTTCTTGGTAATGTGTGGTACTATATGATCCTTGACCCCGTCAAGAATGATACTCTTAGCCCTCGCCATTGCTTCCTCATACCTGTCATTATCAGCTGGGTCAATTGGGACCGCTATCGTCTTCAAGGTGAAGTGCTTGACACAATTTCTGTCAAGTACGGGTAAGATTCTGGCCTTCCAAACTACGAAGTTTGAGGCTCTGTCCAGTCTATCCTTGTCTCTTACTCTGTGTAGTGCCATTCCGCTGCTCTTCTACTTCTCTCCTGGAAGTTCTCGATGTGACTCCCTCTGAGCCTCGATTTCCCTCCTGGAAATCCTTCTGTCGATGTCGAGATGCCCCCTACTTTGATTGTCTGTGTAACTGCACCACTGATCCGGATTTCTCGGCTAGAAACCCTTGGTAACAACTCCCTCCTCCTTGGCCTTGCCCTGTTAGGTACTGTTCTGACAACAGTACCCCACCAGCTCCACTTTGCAACTTATCCACAGCCTCCTAAACCCCAGCAACCTGAAGGTTGGAGCTCCTAGGCTCTGCGCAATCCCAACACCGACAAACTAGCTCCCTAAGCCAACTGTGTCAGCCCTCCTAGCCTCTGCGTGGCTCTACGTGAGCCTGTTTTTGCCTCACCCAGCCTTTGCGCAGCCTCTTCTTTGCCTAAACTTGATGATGCAGGCATTGCGTCACCCCTTACTTATTGTTTTGCTGCTAGGAACAACTTCTATCACTTGGGGCAGCTGTTTTCTGCTGCTACTCCTCTGCTCGGCTGATGTCGTCAGTTCTCCTGTGATCTGCAACCGCGCTCTGAGACCATGTTGAAGTTTCTAAGTCTAACAGTTAGAAACCCTCCATGTACTTTCTGATTTATTCCTTCCTACTTGTTCTGACTAATTAACAAGTTATTTACCATGTAAATACTGAAAATAAACACAAGTACATGCTCAACACATTACAGAGCATCAACTGAAGGAAACAGAAACAAGCACACAAATGACACCGTTAATTTTGGACTAATGTCCCCGGAAAAATCCAATGTGTGAAAACTCGTGCAGCTATCTGAGGGTTTGATTTATTAAGCAGTTTCAGAATACAATTTGGGTGCCAAATTGAACTCACCGAACAGAGAAAAATCTCGAGAGTAGTACCTCTCCTTCAGAGACAGATGCTTCGGCTGAAACCCCGAATAAACACTCTGGCAGCTTCTTAGCTCCAATCCGCCCCAAGAAAAACCCTAGCGTCAGCCTTCAGGGACCGTGTCAGCCTCTTCTGCCCTCTGTGTCAACTTTCCTGGCAGTTTCCGGCAGTTTCGGCTGTTCGGGACAGTTTCGGCTTCTGCCCTTTGCGTCAACTTTCCTGGCAGTTTCGGCAGTTCCCGACAGTTCCGACTTCTGCCCTCTGTGTCAGCGTTCCTGGCAGCTGCGCTGATCCTCACGGCGCTATCTCTGCCTCTCTGCTTCTGTATTCACTACCCCTCAGCTGCAACTCCAGATCACTCTCTCAACTTTGTCAGCAAACCCAGCCCCAGAAATTCAAAATATTGATCTCTTGGTGTGTTCTCCAATTGACCCTCAAGCCTCCTCTTATAATTTTCTCGTTGACAGATCAATGACTGAGATTAAGTCCCTAATCAACGGCTAAGATTAGATCTGGCTTGATCCATGACTTTTGGATCATTTTAACACAGTTTTATATTAATTCACATTAATATTGTAATTTCCCTAAGTTTAGACTTAGGGACTCCATTAAAAATATTAATTATTTTAATATTTCCCAAACTGTTTAGAATTTTCCCAACTCTTTCTGGGTATTTGAGATCTCATGTGCCTTAGCCTTTCCACCAAATTTCGTGGCTAGAGCACATCCGATGCTACCCCAAATCAAACGGAAAAACACAAGAGAGACAATTATAAGCCTAAATGAAAGTTAAATAAATAGAGGGAATCAATAATGAAAAGAAATAAAGAACAAGATACTTATCTTTTGTGAAAAAGGTGGGGAAACTCCCTCTTGATTAACCTAGTCTTGTGAGGGATTCCTTTTTCATCAAAACAACTCAAGGACAAAACATATTAAATATGTAAACCCTAGAAATAAAAAATTGATCCTAGAGACAAACATAAAAGAAATAACTAAAAACAATAGCCTAAACTATAAGTGGAGGATATATAAGATTTAATAGAATAAGTCTTTGACTTTAGGGTCCTCATTTTAGACTTCTTTTGAGGATTTTCATCAATAGCAACATTGACTTGGTCCCTTTCTATTAATTTTAGGCAACAATGGTATGTTCTATGCTTTAGAGCAATTTTACTTGAATTTCTTTATTAGCCCAATGTCAATATTCAGATTAGCAATCACATCAACATGATAGTAAAATGCAGATAGAACATAAACATAAACAGTGAAGACAAGCCAAGACAAGAGGACACAAGATGTGGCACCAGCCAGGGACAAACCTCAATGTGGGGAAACCCTTGATCAAATCTTCTTTTAGTCTTCAATAATTCGGCGGAGAGAGATAGTACAATTTACAAATCTAATAATTTATAACAACAACAAAAGAGCTGTAACCAAAACAATCAACGTTGGTCAACAAAGTAGATTTGACCCTCAACAAATCGGTCAAATTTAGTCAACTTCGAGCTCCAAATAGCAAGATAAAATAACCCTTGAAACAGTGAAATTCAACCCATTCAAAGTCTGATCTTAGCCCTAGCTGTAGTCAACGCTGGTCAACAATCAACGTTTAGCCTCGATTTCTATGCCCATAAATGTGGCTTGCCCAAACAGATAACCCTTAGACATAGTCAAAGGAGGTCAATGCATGTTGGTCAATGCTTGGTCAAATTGTCCAGAATTTCGGTCTCCTGAAATTTCAATTGCCTGAAATTTCAGCCTCCTGAAATTTTGCTCTCTTGAAATTTCGGATCTGTGGAGAGAGAGAGAGGCCCAGAAATCCGTACCCAATCAATGAGGAGAGAGAGAGAAGTGTGAAGATGAGTGTGTCCAAATGAGTTTAAGTCACCTTCTATTTATATGCAATGTTGAGGATGAATAGACATCACTGTTGGGCTTTTGAGCCTACATAAGTTTGCTAGTTGACCTTGACAATTTGACCATAATCAAAATAAATTCATAACTTCATTTGTACATGTTAGGATCGGATGATCTTTAGATCAATCCTACACCTCTCGGAGAGAGGAATCCAAGAAAAATATCAGCTATCATAAATAAGATGACCCATGTGGAGTTTGGCCCTAGTTGCCAATTTTAACGCTTTCTCTCTTCTTTTTCTTAGGATTATCGGGACATCAACTCTTGTAGTGTCCCATCTTATGACAATGGTAACATTCTATTTTAGATAGATCAATTTTCTTCTTTGGCCCCTTAAACTTCTTGTTTCCTCCTTTTTTCTCAACATGAGCAGAGTAGGCATTAGCATTCTCTTCATTTTCTTGTCTACCTTATATTAAGGAAATATGAGCTTCTTCTTGTGTACATGCAAACCACATTTCTTGGAATGATGAAGAGTTCTTCCAGCTACTAATTCCCCCTACAAATGAATTTCAAGATTTTGGTAGTCTTAGAAGGGCAGCAATCACAAGTTCCTTTTCAGGAACTATCTCATCAATTACTTGAAGTACATCCTTTGTACAAGAAATTCTCACAAAATAGGAAGACACCATGTCATCCTTTGTCATCTTTACTGTTCAAAGTTCATTCTACAGAATAGCTACTTGCCCAATATTCTTGATTGTGAACAACTTTGAGAGAGCATCATACATATTTATTGAAGAATCTAGAGTAGCTATGTAAGGAATCAAGTTGTCTTTGACTCCATCCATAATTAAGTTCATGGTAAGAATATCAGTTTCCTTGTGTTTCTCCTTTCTAGCATCATTTAAGGGTTTCTTGACTTTTCCTTGTACAAAATCTAAAACCTTATTCTTTGCAAGGATGAGGTCCATCATTGTTTTCCATGCTCTATAGTTAGATGCTCCCTGAAGCTTATTCTCAGATTTCATTGATGAGGCCGTAGGTGAACTTTCTTGATGAAGACTAGCTATCGTTAGTTATCTTTCAAGACTGACTTCCTTCTTTCAAATGGAATTTTATTCTTCTTATGATCTTCCTTGAAAGCTTCTTTTGTATTCTTCTTTAAGTTGATGAGAGCTTGTTGATCTACCAGCTACCTTTTTCCTTCTTCATCGCCTTAGCTCTGATACCATGTCAGAAAATCAAAAGGCAGAAATATTTTCTTCTCTTGATAGTTACTTGTGATTATATTGAATTCTTCTTAGCTTCTTTTATATCTTCTTATCAAGTAGTTACCAAGAAAAAATAAATATCAATAAAGACACCAGATATAGGCTCTCATCCAGGGCTAAAACCCCTCTTCTAGGGGAAAATCCAAAAACTTCTCTTCTCTTCCTTTAGACAGAAACTTTCACATTAGAATGTCAGAAAACTAAGTCAGTGTGAACTCTAATACACTTGATTAGAAGAATATCGAAGCCCGCTAGGTTGGAGAAGGTGCACAATGTTTCGCATCACCGAATGTTTTTGTTGACATACCATTCGATCCTTGATGAGCATGATCCTTATCACACATTTTTCATCATTAGTAATCTTTTAGTGTTATGTTTCAAATATTTACCTTGGCTTTAGCTTTTTTTCCATTTTACTTTCATTCCATTTCCATCCATATATATATATATATATATATTATATATAATATATATATTATATATATATATATATATAATTTGGGATTATTAGTTGGTTAGGCTATTTTATAAAATAATTACAATTATATAATTTGATGGAGTTTTGAGTTTGTTTTAAAATATAATAAATAATTTTAGTAATAAAATAAAATAAAATTTTAAAGATTTAAGTAAAGTATAAAGTATGCAGATTATTTTTATAAAAATAATTACAATTATATAGTTTAATGAGTTTTGGGTTTGTTTTAAATATAGTAAATAATTTTAGTAATAATATATATATAAATTGATGAATTTGGAGAATTTAAATATATGTTAGTTGATCATTTATTTTATTTACTATTTAGATTCTAATTTGAACATGGTGTTGGATTTTCTAAGTTTGACACGTTAGAAACCCTTCATGCACTTTACTGATTTATTCCTACCTACTTGTTATGTTAATTAACAAGTTATTTACCATGTAAATGCTGGAAATAAATACAAGTACATGCTCAATGCACTACAGATCATCAACTAAAGGAAATAGAAACAAGCACACAAGTGAGACCGTTGTTTTTGGACTAATGTCCTCGGAAAAACCCAATGTGGGAAAACTGATGCAGCGATCTGAGGATTTGATTTATTAAGCAATTTCAGAATGCAATCTGGGTGCCAAATCCTGCTCACCCAACAGAGAAAAATATTGGCAGTAGTACCTCTCTACTCGGAAGCAAATATTCTGGCTGAAACCCAGATAAACACTCTGGCAGCTCCACAGCTCCAATCTTCCCCACAAAACCCTGGGGTCAGCCTCTCTCTGGCCCAACGTTAGCCCAACGTCACTCTGGCTTGGCCTGCGTTAGCTTTTGGAGGCTCTGTGTCAGTCCTCTAGCCCTCTGCGTCACCCACGCTAGCACTTTGAGGCACTGCGTAGCTCCTGGATGCCTCTGCGTGAGCCCTGGATGGCTTTGCATGAACCCTTTGCTGCTTTTGCGTCCCTCTCTCCGGCTACTGTGTTGATCCTCCCAGTGTTATCTTTGCCTCTTTGTTTTTGCATTCATTGCCCTTCAGCTGCAACTCTGATCACTCTCTCAACTTTCTCAGCAAACCCAGCCCCAGAAAGTCAAAATCTTGATCTCTTGGTGTGTTCTCCAAGTGACCCTCAAGCCTCCTCTTATACTTTTCTCGTTAACAAATCAACGGCCGAGATTAAGTCCTTAATCAATGGCTAAGATTAGATCTGGCTTGATCCATGACTTTTTGTTAAGTTTAGGTATGTTCTATGCTAGAGCAATTTATTTAAATTTTCACAGTTAGCAATCACATCAGTATTACGATAAACTGCAGATAGAACATAAATACAAAATGCAGAAGACAAGCCAAGACAAGAGGACACAAGATATGGCGCGAGCCAGGGACAAACCCCACAATGTGTGGGGAAACCCTTTGATCAAATCTTCTTTTATCTTCAAAGTTCAGCAGAGAGAGAGAGAGAGAGTACATTTACAACAGCAGTCAACACTTTGACTTATCTAGATCTAGCATAGATCATTTCGTATAACGATGAGATCAGTTGAAGACATTCTGCTTCAACTGATTCTCAAGGTGACTCCTTCACCTATCATCGTTCTGCATCTCGTCCATTTGCTACTCCTGATTGTGTTGCACCATCATGCTGTCTCATGATCTTATAAATCACGCTACCCATATATCATTGTGTTGCCCATCATGTTGTTGCCCATGCTCCATGTATCGTTGCTCTGCCCATCCACAATATCTCATACATCATTCTGCCCATGATCTACTCACTATGCTGCCCATACATCATGCTGCCCATGATCTACATCATGCTGTTGTCCATACATCATGCTGTCCTCTGCCATTATATATAGTGTGCCTTCCATGCCATGCTATGCCATGCCATGTCAATGAATATGCTTATACAATTCCATTCTAGATTATACCATTGACTGCTATATGCATCAACATTATTGCCCATCAAGTCATAGTACCTGAACAGGTCATAATATTGAGCCGCAGATGATATATGTGATCACTGTTATTATGGAAGTGGCTATATGTCAATCCATGAGCAGAGGATGAACATGTCCCTTCTAACTGCGTGAACATGTTTCTCATGACAATGATTGTGTGAACATATCTCCCAAGACTGTGTATTAGTGTCCCTCATACCAGCGTCTAAGTTTCTCTATAACTGCATTAGGATTACATCATTTGACAATGTATCTGTCTTCAAGGTCATGAGTCTTCATGACTGCATATTAGTGTCCCAGAGACCAGCGTTTTAGGCTTATTTGTACTGCGGCTAGGTTTGAGGTTTCCTCACTGTAGCCACTACAGCTAGGGCTTCACTGCGGCCACTGCAACTAGGGCTTCACTACGGCCTTTATTACTTACTGCGTCCTCACTTACCATTACTGCGGCTTCATACAATGGTTATGGACAGTCTTCTTCCATGCTTTATGACTGCGGCTCTTCATGAATGTCACTGTGTGTAAGGAGTCTCTCTTCCCTTCGTATAAGTGACTTCCAGATCAGCGTATGAGAACATCGTATAAGGTCTCCTCATGATCAGTATAAGTCTGCGTTGGATTAGGGCATCATCTGTAAGGCCAGCGTATCTTCATTGTGTCTCTCCTTCACCAAAACCCAAAGACGTGGAGAGGAGGAGACTACTCATGAAGATCGTGTGTGCCTCAAATGACTTCAAGTCCTCTCCTATTTATACCAAAACGAGGTTGATGAATAGACACGTCGGTTGGGCTTCTAGAGCCTACATAAGCGCTGGTCGGCTTGATAATAATTATATAAACAAAATAAATTCATATCTCCATAAATACTTATCGGAATCGGATGATCTTTGGATCAATCCTACACCTCTCGACGAGAGGGATCCAATAAAAATATCAGCTGCCATAAATAAGTCGACCCACATGGAGTTTGGCCCTAGTTGCCAATTTAACACTCCCTCTCAACTAAGGAGAACTCCATCCGGTGATCCATAAGTCCGATTGTACTATCTCGGCCATCAGTGCCCTGCACTGCTCTGCCAAACTCTGCTCTGCTCTGCTGGCTCTACTAACTCTGCTCTGCTGGCTCTGCTAACTCTGCTCTGCTGGCTCTGCTAGCTCTGCTCTGCTCTGCTCAGCTCTGCTGGCTCTGCTAGCTTTGCTCTGCTGGCTCTACTAGCTCTGCTCTGCTCAGTTCTGCTGGCTCTGCTAGCTCTGCTTTGCTCAACTAAGCTTTGCTGAACTATGAAGAAGAAGAATTGATCGAGAATGTCTCATACCATTCTCCACTGACCCGAAGTCAGTCTCAGAGTGCGTACCACTAGTCCCAGACTAGTCTCAACCAATCCGAAGTCAGCGTCATAGTATGTACGACTCTCACTGGTCCCAGACCAGTACTGCAGGCTCAAAGAGTGTACTACTGGTCCCAGACTAGTCTCAACCAATCCGAAGTCAGCATCATAGTATGTACGACTCTCACTGGTCCTAGACCAGTCCTGCACTGACACGAAGTCAGTCTCAGAGTATGTACCACTGGTCCCAGACCAGTCTCAGCCGACCCGAAGTC
>APFE030992734.1:22679-32825 GCA_000404065.3 Pinus taeda
CATTGACTGCTATATGCATCAACATTATTGCCCATCAAGTCATAGTACCTGAACAGGTCATAATATTGAGCCGCAGATGATATATGTGATCACTGTTATTATGGAAGTGGCTATATGTCAATCCATGAGCAGAGGATGAACATGTCCCTTCTAACTGCGTGAACATGTTTCTCATGACAATGATTGTGTGAACATATCTCCCAAGACTGTGTATTAGTGTCCCTCATACCAGCGTCTAAGTTTCTCTATAATTGCATTAGGATTACATCAGTTGACAATGTATCTGTCTTCAAGGTCATGAGTCTTCATGACTGCATATTAGTGTCCCAGAGACCAGCGTTTTAGGCTTATTTGTACTGCGGCTAGGTTTGAGGTTTCCTCACTGTAGCCACTACAGCTAGGGCTTCACTGCGGCCACTGCAGCTAGGGCTTCACTACGGCCTTTATTACTTACTGCGTCCTCACTTACCATTACTGCGGCTTCATACAATGGTTATGGACAGTCTTCTTCCATGCGTTATGACTGCGGCTCTTCATGAATGTCACTGTGTGTAAAGAGTCTCTCTTCCCTTCGTATAAGTGACTTCCAGATCAGCGTATGAGAACATCGTATAAGGTCTCCTCATGATCAGTATAAGTCTGCGTTGGATTAGGGCATCATCTGTAAGGCCAGCGTATCTTCATTGTGTCTCTCCTTCACCAAAACCCAAAGACGTGGAGAGGAGGAGACTACTCATGAAGATCGTGTGTGCCTCAAATGACTTCAAGTCCTCTCCTATTTATACCAAAACGAGGTTGATGAATAAACACGTTGGTTGGGCTTCTAGAGCCTACATAAGCGCTGGTCGGCTTGATAATAATTATATAAACAAAATAAATTCATATCTCCATAAATACTTATCGGAATCGGATGATCTTTGGATCAATCCTACACCTCTCGACGAGAGGGATCCAATAAAAATATGAGCTGCCATAAATAAGCCGACCCACATGGAGTTTGGCCCTAGTTGCCAATTTATCACTTTTGGACCATTCTAACACAATTTTATATTAATTCACATTAATATTTTATTTTCCCAAGTTTAGACTTAGGAACTCCATTAAAAATATTAATTATTTTAATATCTCCCAAACTGTTTAGAATATGTCCAAACCCTCTCTCCGTATTGGAGATCTCATGTACCTTAGCCTCTCCACCAATTTTCATGGCTAGAGCACATCCGATGCTACCCCAAATCAACACTTCCTCTTATTGAGGACTGTGCTATAGCAATACTCCTCATTGTGCATCACTCTGATCATCCGGCATCGGTCCCTGTGTTGATGCTAGGCCTGCTGCCCAACATCCTCTACGCTGTTGCATCCTGTACTGCTACCCATGGCCCTGCCACTGCCACTGCTGCATTCGTACTGCAATTCCCTCTACATTTGTGCCGCTGCCCATGGCCCTGCCACTACCACTATTGCATCTGCACTGCAACCCCTCTCATTATGCTGCATCGTGCTGCCCATAGCACTACCACTGCTAACTGCTGCATTGCAACCCATTTACTGAGAAGTAAGTAACTGATCTCCCAACTCTGACATCTCTGTCAGGCTAGAAACACTCCTGATGTTGAAGCTCCCTTTGTCATTAACAATTGTTCCCTCTCTGACCTCTGCGTTGCTGCAACAACTCTGTGCATCTCGCACTGTTGCACACCTTTCTGTGCCATCCTGCACTGGTGCAACACTCCTGTGCTTCTCGCACTGCTGCCTCACACTGTCTTGGGAATCCTGCATTGTAGCTCCCTCTGTCGCTCCATCCGCGTCCGTCTCTACTGACATCCGCTAGTACTGCTACTTCTCTTCGAGGCTTCCTTATCAAGGTCTAATCCAAGAGGCTGGGTACCTCGAGGATCCTGCCCCTCATCGTCTGTAGTCCGCCTGACTACAGCTCGATGTCTCCCCACTTCCACTCAAGTGGTGTGTGTGCACTGATGGCACAGTCATCGTCTGTCTCCACTTCCTTCTCTGCCCTTGCTGGCGCTGCCTTGGTCTCGGAGGCCTCTCCCTTACTCTTCTTCCTTGGACACTGGATCGCATAATGACCCAGCGCCCCATAGTGGAAGCATTTGACCTTGGAGAGGTCCTTCTTCTTCCGTTTCTCCTGCTTTCCCTCAGATTCTAGGGCAGCATCCTCCTCCTCCTCCTTCTTGATTCTGATTGCCTTGCTGCTGCTTTTTGCCTTGCTCAGCCTTCTGATCTCTTCTTGGGGAAGAGCAGTCCACATTTCCTCCCAATCTAGAAGGGTCACCCTGGCCAGTATGCTTTGGACACACCTCCTAGTCTTCTGAGATTGCGTTCAAGATTGTTCTCACCATCAATTTTGGATCCCTCGTTGCCCCTATGGAAGTCAGCTGATCCTGGATCTCCTTCAATCGATCGAGGAATGGGCCGATCTGTTCTCCCTTCTGCACCTGGTATGATCGCAGCTGATTTTCTAGTAGCATCTTCCTTTGCATAGAAGTATGCTCATACAACTTGGTCGGGGTCTACCACATCTCCTTTGTCGTGTTCTTCTCGGAAATATGTGGTACTATATGATCCTTGACCTCGTCAAGGGTGATACTCTTAGCCCTCGCTATTGCATCCTGATACCTGTCATTATCAGCCGGGTCAACTGGGACTGCTACCATCTTCAAGGCAAAGTGCTTGACACGATTTCTGTCAAGTATGGATAAGATTTTGGCCTTCCAGACTACGAAGTTTGAGGCTTCGTCCAGTTTTTCCTAGTCTCTTAATTCGTGTAGTGCCATTTCGCTGCTCCTCTACTTCCCTACTGGAAGTTCTCGGTGTGACTCCCTCTGAGTCTCGATTTCCTTCCTGGAAACCCTTCTGCCAATGTCGAGATTCCCCCACTCTGGTCATTTGTGCAGCTACACCACTGATCCGGATTTTTCGGCTAGAAACCCTCAGTAGCAACTCCCTCGTCCTTGGCCTTGTCCTATTAGGTACTGTTTTGACTACAGTACCCCACCAACTCCACTCTGCAACTTACCCACAGCCTCCTAAACCCAAACAAACTGAAGGTTAGAGCTCCTAGGCTCTGCGCAATCCCGACACTAGCAAATCAGCTTCCTCAGCCAACTGCGTCAGCCCTCTTGGCCTGTACGTGAGCCTGTCTTTGCCTCCCTTAGTCTCTGTGCAGCCTCTTCTTGGCTCAATTTGATGACGTAGGCACTGCGTGACCCCTTCCTTGCTATTACTCTGCTAGGAACAACTTCTGTCACTTTTTTGCTGTTGCTGCTCTTGCTCGGTTGATGTCCTCAGTTCTCTTGTGATTTGCAACCACCCTTTGATACCATGTTGGAATTTCTAAGTTTGACACATTAGAAACCCTTCATGCACTTTATTTATTTATTCCTACCTCCTTGTTATGTTAATTAACAAGTTATTTACCATGTAAATACTGGAAATAAATAAAGTACATGCTCAACACATTACAGATCATCAAGTAAAGGAAATAGAAACAAGCACACAAGTGACACCGTTGTTTTTGGACTAATGTCCCCGGAAAAACCCAATGTGGAAAAAGTAACTATGTTCAGTCTTCAATAATGTACTTGAGTCATTATGTAATGTACTTGTCAAAAGAATAAAGAAAAGAATTTTAATTATTATTGTTGTGACTTATTAAAGCATAGGTTTCATGCTTGGGTCACCATGTTTTAGGTCAAAGTCCCCATTGAGGACTTCTAGGATTTATTCTGAGTCTAGAATTATTGTACATTTAAAGAGACCCTTCTTGGACTTTTGAATCATGTAAAAAGGTTAAGTATTGAGTCAAATATGAATTATGTAACCTCCACACCATGTCGGCCTAAGTGAAGATGAAGTCAGCCTAAGGACCCATTCGACCCTACAAGAAGCCTATAAAAGGAAGGACTTTGAATTCGTTTGGAGCATCACTTCTCATTCTCTCTCTACTGGGCAGAAAGTGTGAAAATCTGTTTGCTGGGTAGAAGTGCGAAGTAGGAAGCTAGGAAAGTCTGTTGCCAGGAAGCCGAAGTGAATGCGAGTTTGGGTGAGTCTAAGGAGAAGAGAAAAATCGAAATTTTGGTGGTTGTCTCACTCAATTTCGTGCTCTAGATTGGGAGATCAAAGTCTTCCAAGTTGGATTGCTGCCAAAAAGTGTTGGCTGCTGCATAGTTGAAGTTACTGGGAAGAGGTCAATCTTCTGGAGGATGACTTGTTGTGGAGGGAAGGTCTGGTCTTGGTCTAGGGTGAAAAGTCTCAAAGAATACTATTGAAGGGAATAATTACTTTCACTGGGTTTTCCCCTCAAGGGGGTTTTGTCCTGGCATGTGCCTACATCTTATGTTCATTGTTTTATGTGTTGCTGCTTTTGGTAATTGCTTGATGAACTAAAGAAAGAAGATATAAAGAATCGTAATAATAAGAAACGTCACAAGTAATTATCAAGATTGAGAAAATATTTACTGCCTTTCTGATTTTCCAACATGGTTTCAAAGCTTTGGTGAAGAAGAAAAAGGCAGATCCATTCATATGCACTATCGCAAGGAAGGAGTCTATCATATTCAAGGTAGATGTCTAACTCTATCAAGGGTAAGAACAAGCTTGAAGGAGCATCTAACTTTAGATCCTAGAAGAATAGGATTGACATAATCCTCGAGAAGAACAAAGTGCTAGACTTGGTTAAAGGAAATGTAAAGAAGCCTATAGAAGAAGCCAGTGATGTCGACAAAGCGAAATTTAGGGATTTAGAATTGGTGGCTATAACTCTGATAGTAGAAGGGATAAAAGACAATCTTGTCCCATTCATAGCTAACATTGATCATGCTCAGGAGATGTATGAGGCCTTGTCGAAGTTGTTCACTATTAAGAACATTGGTCAAGTAGCAAGTTTGAAGAATGAGCTGAGGACTACGAAGATGACTAAAGAAGATATTGTGGTAACCTTCTTTGTGAAGATAGCTAGACTCAGGGATGATCTCTTGGCCATTAATGCGATTGTTCCTGAAAAAGATAAGTATCTCATGTCTTTTCAGGTTTGGGCTCATGCATTCATTTAGTTTTGATTATGTTAAATACTAATCACCATTCTACCTCTATTGTCTTGATTAGGGAAAACATCCGCAAGCAGGAGGATCTCTCAAGACAAGGTTAGTGAAGAAACAAAGGTATGCTTTGAATTCATTGATTGAAAAGATTATTCATTGGTGATCTATTACTAACCTTGTTTTGATTAGCAATATTGAATCCTAGTGATTCTTTTTTGGGTGATTATTCTCTTGATAAATCTACCCACCCCACTCTTATTTAATTTGGTGGAACCCTAGACAGATTTTGGAAAACCCTAACCGAAGGGTATGCTGTTGTGAATGTTTGAAACCATAAACTAATTAGGGATATTGTGAAATGCTAGTTGAAGTCTTTATTGATGATTTCATATTTGGGATTTTGGTATGATCGGGAAATCCTAACTTGTTAGGATGGAATGATAAGATCTAAAATTCTAGAACCTTTGAAGTTATGGTAATATAGGGTTTGCTATGTGTTAAGATATGGTATGTTCTATGCGTATAATAGTTTACTTCTTTTTCTTATTATATTCCATAGATTAGCAATCACATGTACATAAAGTAAAGTGTAGATAGAACAATAAACGATCGACAGAAAACAAGCCAAGACAAGAGACACAAGATGTGGCGGCTAGCTAGGGACAAACCCCACAATGTGTGGAGAAACCCTTTGATCAAATCTTCTTTTATCTTCAATAATTCAGCAGAGAGAAATATTACAATAAATCTGATTTATATTAGCAATAGCAAACCCTAGATCAGCAACATCAACATGAGCGGCTTCATCATCAAACTAGGGCAGACGATATCTCACCACTAGAAGTTGCGGCTTCCAGAGGAGGTTTAGATGAACCTACAACACAGTTCAGATGATGAGATCTTCTAGTCCACGTTGGTCAAATTTTACTTCTGCAGTTGCAGCTTCAGTTTCAGCAGTTTCCTTCAAACTAGGGCAGTCGATATCTTGCAAACCATCGGTCAGATTGACTTGATTCCACCACCAAAAGTTGCGGCTTTCAGAGGAGGTTTAGATGAACCTACAACATAGTTCAGATGAAGAGATAATACAGTCCACGTAGGTCAAACTTTACTTCTGCAGTTGCAGCTTCAGTTTCAACAGCGTCCTTCAAACTAGGGCAGTTGATATCTTGCAAACCGTCCATCGGATTGACTTGATTCCACCACCAAAAGTTGTGTCTTTCAGAGGAGATCCAGATGGACCTACAGTGCAGTTCTAAGGAGGAGATCTGATGGTAACAACTAGTCAAACTTTGGATCTGCAGTTGCAGCTTCAGGTTCAACAGCTTCCTGCTTCACATGTGTGAGAGAGAGACCCTTTTCTGCGCAGTAGAGAAGAGACTCTTTTCTGCGCAGTAGAGAGAGAGAGATGTGATGAGATGAGTGAGTCCAAATGAGGAAAAGTCCTCCTATATTTATACACAACGTTGGTGTTTGAATAGATGCGACTGTTGGGCTTCTGAGCCTACATGAGTTGTAGGTTGTCTTGATAATAATTCCATAATCAAAATAAATTCACATCTCCATGAATACTTATCGGAATCGAATGATCTTTATATCAATCCTACACCTCTCGACAAGAGGAATCTAATAAAAAAATATTATCAACCATGAATAAGATGACCCACATGAAGTTTTTCCTTGGTTGCCAATTTTAACACTCCCTCTCAACTAGGGAGAATTTCATCTGCAATTTGTCTATCGGTCGTTATTATTCATCCATCAAATGCATTACTCTGTACAGCCTGACCCTTGCCCTACTCTGCTCTATTCTGCCTGTTCTGGTTTGTCTTGTTCTGCCCTGTACTGATCTGTACTGTTCTGTTTTACTCTGCTTTTGTCTGAATTACGAAGAAGAAATGATTGAGGATGTATCATACTGACTCTAAGTCAGTCTCAGAGTATGTAACACTGGTCGCAGACCAGTCTCAACCAACTCGAAGTCAGCGTCATAGTGAGTACAACTCCACTGGTCCTAGACCAGTATCATCCTCCACTGACTCAAATTTAGTCTCAGAGTGCATACCACTGGTCCCAGACCAGTCTCAATTGACCCGAAGTCAACTTCATAGTAAGTACCACTCCTACCACTGGTCCTAGGCCAGTATTGTAATCTCAGAGAGTGTACCACTGGTCCCAGACCAGTCTCAACCGACCCGAAGTCAGCGTCATAGTATGTATCACTCTTACTGGTCCCAAACCAATATTGCACTAACACGAAGTCAGTCTCAGAGTATGTACCATTGGTCCCAGACTAGTCTCAACCGACCCGAAGTCAGTGTCATAGTATGGTACAACTCCTACCACTAGTACCAGACCAGTATCATTGATCCCAGATCAATGGAGGTCATCCTAGCGTAGGGAGTACGGTAGATACAACGATGCATCCATTGGTACTACTATGGTCCCTAACTTCATTTCCCTGCTCATTGATCAGATGAGAGGTACTTCCCATGAGTCCTAGACTACATGGGTAGGATGCTTCAACAGGAGAACTAATCAATCCTGTCCTCACAACAGAACACATCAATCCTGCTACAATCGCCATGGAGAACACATCAAACCAGGCCGCCATGGAGAACACATCAATCTAGGCCTCACAGGGGAACACAACAATCTTGCTATAGTTGCCATGGAGAACACATCAATCCAGGCCTCACAGGAGAACACATCAATCCTGTTACAGTTGCCATGTCAATCCAGGCCTCATAGGAGAACACATCAATCCTGCTATAGTCGCGATGGAGAACACATCAATCTAGGCCTCATAGGAGAACACATCATCCTGCTACATAGGAGAGCAAATCATCCTGTTCCACAAGAGAGCGAATCATCTTGTCCCACAAGAGAGTGAATCCTCTTGTTCCAGAGCACACTACTAGGGGAGGGTGAGTCACCCTGTGGTTGTATGTTGCTCCAGTAAGAACCGCAAGTCCTCAGATCTCCCAGAGCTCAATGTATGCAACATGTAGGACCCTTGTACAAGGGTTTCTTGATGACTCCAAGTCGTTTGGGAAAATCACAGATTAGATCTTTCCTCGGGGATTTGACAAGGTGTATCGACCTGTACATCATCTTAATGTGATGGAGCCTCCTTGCTCATTGACGTACCATATCCCAGATGATGTCTATCTGCTGGAGCAATTGACGAATACGGGATTCCTCAGTAATCGAATCCCACCTTTGGTTGTTACAGAGAATCACAGTGGTATGTGTTCAAACAGCTTGTTGAAGAGCTTTCCCAACTAGGCAGCTTCATACGAGATCATACTCGTAGATATGTATTTGGTCTCGGCGATGCTTATGGCAACCGACTTCTGCTTCCTGCTCATCCATTATATTGAAGCAGAATCCAAAGAGAAACAACACTAAAAGTGCTCCAGTGATCCTCCACACTACTTGCCTAATCAGCATTCGAATAATCATGCAATTTCATATTTCTGGCAGTGTATCTCAAGACATCTCAGAAGATTCTTGGCATGTTAAGTTATGGTATGTTCTATGCTTATAACAGTTTACTTCTTTTTCTTATATTCCACAGATTAGCAATCACATGTACATAAAGTAAAGTGTAGATAGAACATTAAACGATCGATAGAAAACAAGCCAAGACAAGAGACACAAGATGTGGCAGTGAGCCAGGGACAAACCCCACAATGTGTGGGGAAACCCTTTGATCAAATCTTCTTTTATCTTTAATAATTCAGTAGAGATAAATAGTACAATAAATCTGATTTATATCAACAGTGGCAAACCCTAGATCAACAACATCAACATTAATGGCTTCATCATCAAACTAGGGTAGACGATATCTCACAAACTGACCGTCGGATCGGCATGACTCCACCACCAAAAGTTGCGGCTTCCAGAGGAGGTTTAGATGACCCTACAACGCAGTTCATATGAAGAGAGCTTCTAGTCCAGACTCCACGCAAGTCAATCTTTACTTCTGTAGTTGCAGCTTCAGTTTCGGCAACTTCCGACTTCAAACTAGGGCAGTCGATATCTTGCAAACCGTCCGTCGGATTGACTTGATTCCACCACCAAAAGTTGCAGCTTTCAGAGGAGGTTTAGATGATCCTACAACACAGTTCAGATGAGGATATCTTCTAGTCCACGTAGGTCAATCTTTACTTCTGCAGTTGCAACTTTAGTTTCGGCAGCTTCCGGCTTCACATGTGTGAGAGAGAGACCCTTTTCTGCGCAGTAGAGAGAGAGAGATGTGATGAGATGAGTGAGTCCAAATGAGGAAAAGTCCTCCTGTATTTATACTCAACATTTGTGTTTGAATAGATGCGATTGTTGGGCTTCTGAGCCTACATGAGTTGTAGGTCGGCTTGATAATAATTCCATAATCAAAATAAATTCATATCTCTATGAATACTTATCGGAATCAGATGATCTTTATATCAATCCTACACCTCTCAACGAGAGGAATCTAATAAAAATATTATCAGCCATGAATAAGATGACCCACATGAAGCTTTTCCCTGGTTGCCAATTTTAACACTTCCTCTCAACTAGGGAGAACTTCATTTGCAATCTATCTATCGGTCGTTACTATTCATCCATCAAATGCACTGCCCTATACAGCCTGACCCTTGCCCTGTTCTGCTCTATTTTGCCTGTTCTACTTTGTCTTGTTCTGCCCTGTACTGATCTGTATTGTTTTGCTCTACTCTTGCATTGTTCTGTTCTGCTCTACTTTTGTCCGAATTATGAAGAAGACGAAATGATCGAGGATGTATCATACTGACTCAAAGTCAGTCTCAGAGTATATACCACTGGTCCTAGACCAGTCTCAACCAACCTGAAGTCAGCGTCATAGTGAGTACAACTCCATTGGTCTTAGACCAATATCATCCTCCACTGATTCAAGGTCAGTCTCAGAGTGCGTACCACTGGTCCTAGACCAGTCTCAACTGACCCGAAGTCAGCTTCATAGTAGTTACCACTCCTACCACTGGTCCCAGACCAGTATCGCAGTCTCAGAGAGTGTACCACTCGTCCCAGACCAGTCTCAACCGAGTCGAAGTCAGTGTCA
>APFE030992737.1:0-10437 GCA_000404065.3 Pinus taeda
GAAATTTGCTGCATTATCTTCAAGGCCCCATGATGCAAGTGGCCCAATCGCCTATGCCATAACTCGCCAATGTCTTGGCTTATACTAATTTTTCTTTCGAATTCAATGCAGCACAGTCATCTACCTCCAACTTGTAGATATTCTTCACTCGAATCCCAATCCTTTTGGTCTGACCTGTGGCAATGTGTCTCAGGAACACCTTTCCTTTACTGAAGACTACATCATAGTCTTTGTCTTCCAACATCTCGACCGATACCAAGTTCTTCTTCAGTCCAGGCACATACTTTACATCAGTCAGGGTGAGAGGAGCTCCATCCTCCCTCTGAAAAACAACCTTGCCTTCACCTGAAACACAATACTTTCCATCATCGCCCATCTCTATGTGCATCTTGAGGTTTTTCTCCTACAAGGTACTGAATAAACTCTTATTGCCAGTCATGTGGAATGAGGTTCCACTGTTTAGATACCAAACCCAACCCACCATCGATGAAACCATGCATGCGATGAGGGTAAAGTTCAATTCGAACTGAGAGGCCAGTGACTCACCTTCTGACCCTTTCGAGGATCCCTTCTTGGATTTCTTCAATGGACAATTAGTTTCATAATGGCCCACCTCATGACAATTAAAGTATCTCACTTTAGATTTGTCAATCTTCTTCCCTCCATGGGAAGAACTCGATTTGGAATGGGAAGCCTTCCCTTTCCCTTTCCTTGCCTTACTAGCTAAGGCTAGATTTTCTTCATCATCATGCTTAGATGAAGAACCATCTCTAGTGCTCCTCCTGATCTCCTCTTGCATCAGATCCGACCATAGCCATTCCCAATCCGACAATTTTTCTCTTCCATTCACTAAGTCCTGGTAGCTATTCCACCTCTTTGGAAGACCGAGGAGAGCAAGGCTCACCATATCATCATCGACTGTCATTATTCCTACACTAACAAGCTCATCTCTGCAGGTGGTGAGATTGTTTAGATATGTAGATATAGTGTCACCCTTTTCACACATGATTTTCTGAAACTTATCCTTGAGCGCTAGTTTCCTTTGGTTGCTACTATTCAGATATAGGTCCTTCAATGTATTCCACATTGAAAACAGAGTCTCCTTCCCATGGAGACTCGAGACAATATGGTCTCAAACTCCCTCCAGAAGAATCCTCCTCACCTTTGCCACACACTTCTTCCATTCAACCAATTATTGTGCATTAGTTGCAGCTGGCTTGGGGATTTCTTGATCAATGAAATCCTTCAAACCATTTTCTTCTAATACCGCTTCCATGTGATCCTTCCATGCTAAGTAATTTGAGCTGCCATCCAGTGCATACTCGAGTCTCAAGCCATTGAACGCCATTCGTGAATTTTGAGGTGTGATAAGAAATCGATTTTGTACATGCATTCAAGAACTTCAAACTTCAAATATTCCCTTCTCAGTTATGATGTTCACAACTCTGATCACCTTTGCTCTGATACCATGTATAAATTCTCACTATAGATTAACCTGATTATGCAATGTACTAAAGAAAAATACTTAATCTACTTCTATAATCAAACTTGTGGAAGCTTAATTGATTTGAGCAAGATCAAACATAACACATATAATAGAGAAGAAGCATCAATCACACATGAAATGCAAAAGAATACTTTGGGGAAAGCCTCAGCTAAAAACCCTGCTATCTGTATTATCATACAAGTGGAAATATCTCAGGATTACATAAAGCTTTATCTCTCGCAGCTATCCAACGCTTAGTACAATCCCTCAGTATTGTTCATAGACATAATAGATAACTCATATGCCTTCTCCTCTATCCTCCAAGCCTCCTATTTCCTTGCACAATTTTCCCTGGGTGCTCCAGCTGTAACCTTGTGTGACACTGATCTCACACACTGCTCCAACACACTGTACAACTACACAAATCTCAAGGAATGAATTCCTTCTTCATGCAAGAGATTTTATTATAGGAAAATTCTTGAAACTGATAGTACATTGTCCCTGCCTTTAATCTCAATTGGGCCTTTGACTGAACTGACATGCATGAGTTATTTATGAGAGAATATTCAGTTATTTGGAGTACACCAGTTTCATGCATGCATGCATTAACTCACTGAACTCACAATTAGTTCCTCCAACTGTTTGGAACTAATTTAACTGGACTTAACTCAGTTAACTGAGCTAACTAATTACAACTCAAATAAAACTCATTCTTATCTCCTTAATTAAGGGATAACTTCCTAAATCAAAGGGATAACTGTTGCATGACTTCACAAAGACTTCATGTTTGAATTCCTACAACTAATTAATCCAAGATGAATTAATTAATTATTTTTCAAATAACTGGTGAGACTAAATTCAAATTGTAATTCTCAATTTTATTTCAAGGACAAATTAAAATTGGAATATTCTTGTTGCCACATTTCAACATGCAACCAACTCATAAAATAGAAGAAAAGATGCAAGGTTACCCCCGCTTACACCCACAATATGCACATACAATGCATAAGCACATTAGTTCTAGGAAATCAACTCTCTAAGGAGTCAAAATCTTCAACCACCAATGGTAATAATTCATAGACTAACCAACATAGTCCAAACCTTAGGTAATATTCACTTATCGGACCTCAGCTAACCCTTAAGCTTTCACATAAGACTTCCTTAAAACCTTTCATTAAGTTCATCCTTCCGGGACTTAAAAATCCCTCATAACCTTCATTAATGTTAATATTGGACCTAACCACAAACCCTTCCTTAAATTTGGTTATGCATAAACCTTAACCCAAAAACCGTTTCCACACATTATTTCTATTACACCCCCTTTTAATAGAAATATAAATAATCTTACCTTTTTAAACCGAAACTTCGCTTTATTGGAAAACATAGGAATAACCTGACCAAAACACATAGGCCAGACTTCAAACATTATAAACCCGTGTTCATATTGTCGTCGGGTCTGCTCATCACCTCTTTGCATTATCGCATGTTGCTTTCCATTCGCCGATCCCCGATCAAATTATGACCGTCGATCTAGGCTCGATCCGACGGTAGGACTTCCACTCGATCAACATAACAGAATGATGACCTTCCGCCGTAGATCTTCCCTCATCGTATCTGATGATTGTTATTTATTTCGGATAGACAATGAGCATGGGGTTTAACCGCCCGATAAAGTGGTTTCCCCTTTCCACTTTACTACTACGTGTCATGATATGTATGGGATCGGGCGCTCAACGCTCGATACCACTTATGGTTTCTTCGCCGCCCGAAATACCATTTCTCTTATAAACTCACCTTTTCACTAGTCACTTCCCACGCTCTTCTATCACGTGATGACCGTTGATCTATGAGATCGATGGTCCTCATTCTTTAACACCTATGCCGTTGATCTTCGAGATCCAACAATTCATATGCATCACCTCTTCACTTCTCCACTCATTCCTTTCCTTTGACTTTATTTCATCCTTCAATGTTTTTCCTTATGGTTTTGGGTTTTTCTTTAAGGTTTCGGTTTTTTCGTTCTTCCGCTTCCTCTGAGCTTAACTTTCTCTGTGAATTCTCACTTCGCTACCTCTCTAGAGATTAATCTGATCTTCCAATTGGATTCAAAGACCCGTGATGATTCCTCTGAATCATTCTCTCCTCTACGTATTCTACAAAATTCTGCCTGCAACCCCTATTACAGAACCTACGAATTCACATATAATTCAATCATTCAATATACGTTCCACACACTTACATAGCTATGGAATTTACCTCTATATATATAATTATGAACAATTGATTACATATCGATACTCTCTGTCTCTCATAGGCTTGTTCTTTAGTATCAGTGGTCTCCTCTTCTTCACTCTGCCCATAGGCTTACATTTATACCAGAAAGGTTCTATTGAAATAATTTTGGTTCAAATCCTAGATCTACTGAACTGACTCCTAAATGTCCTCTATGTCCACTTCTAACTTCATTTAATCCCGAAGAACTCTCTCTAGTCCCTCGAACCATGAAACTACCTTTAAGAGTTATAATTGACTTCTAACTCTTTTGTCATTATTAACCACTCATGTTCTCCTTTATTCGAGAGCATTTACAAACATCCTCACACATCTAATTAATTCCTATCCTACTCACTTAAAAGCCTAAATATTAAATTAACTTAACACTTAGGAAACCAACTTCCTTAAAACACATGACCCCTCGATATGTCTACTAAAATACAATGATTTTCCTTGGGTTGAATGCTCCCGCATCAGACTCCCAAAGTAGAAAATATTCATGATCTCTTGATCATGTCTCTTCATGTGTTGATAGGAAACCTACAGGGTCCTAAACTTTAGTTTGTAACTATCTGAAAGCTCTGCACCTTTGTTGCTACTGTATGTCTGCTATTTTCTGTTTCATCTTCCTCTCCTTGTCAATGAGGTTCAAATTCTGATTGACCATGTTTCCTGCTGTCATCAACTTTCTCTCCATGTCCTGTTTCATCATCAGCTGCCACAATTCTTCAATTTCCTTTTCTAGCACATCTTTGGACTGGTCCATACTCTGCCTCTTACTTCTGCCTCTTTCTCTTTGTTTCATGTTGTTGCTGTTGTACATTACCTCTTCAAACTGCTGTTGTTACTTTTACTTTGTAGTTGTTGGTTTACTTTTTCTTCTACTTTTGCTCTTGTTCCAACTTTTACTTTGTCTCCTATGCTTACTGCCTCCCTTTCATCCTTACCCTCTTTCATGATTATTTTTGTTTGTAATGAATCATGACTTTCTAACATTCTCTCCAGCAATTGAGCATCTCTGTTCCATGGTTTGAATTTTTCCACATAATCTTCTTCTTTCATCTTTATTTGGCTGCTCATCTGTGCCAAATTTTCTTTAGCATCTGCAACAAGTCACGCACTCACAAAACACTTGTTAAAATAAAAAACATAAGGCTTCTATGCCTTATCTTCCTTTGGAAACAATTAAGTTTGATGCTCTGTTTCTTTCTCCTCCGTCAGCACATTAGTATGTTGTTTTGAATTCTCAAAAGAACTCATGAGCCTGTCAACTAGTCTCTCCTCCACATCATTTGCTCTAATGATGTCTTCCTACTCTTGTCCATTGTAGTGAACTCCTTCTTTTTCAGTGTCAATTTGCTGAACTTTAATTACCATCTCCTTTTTCTTATGATTGTCTTTCATGACAATTTTTTTGTCTTCCTTTTTTAGTGATCTATCTTGAACATCTATCCTTTGTTTTTCCATTTCCCTTCTTTGAAAGTCTAATTTTCTATGTAACTCAATAATTTCAATTGGAGTAGAATTTGGAAATTTCACACAATTTTCCATAACTTCCTTTTTTATTGACAAATCATGAGATGTCCTTTTTCCCTTTGCTAAGTTTTTTTTAATAGACTTCTTCTTCCTAAACATCTATCAGTAGATGTCCTTCTTTAGTACATTTTGCCTTGTTGTCCCTTTGTAACTCTTCTCCCAGAGTTATCCTTCTCTCATCATCTTCATTAATATTCTCCTACATTTGTTTTTCATCAATAACATTAATCAGACTCATTTGAGTACCTTTCTGAGACAATATTCCTTCATTCTTCATCAGAATAAGATCTTGATTCCTCATCTCTATGACAACTTCTATAGACTCATCCATAGACTTTTTCTTCTGTATGTAGTCAAATTCTTCTTCTTCTGAGAAGTTCTTTTTGTCACCTTCTACTTCTAGATCTTCATCTACTCTGAAGATATCTTCAAAAGGTTGATTTTCTCCTGCAACACAAACTATCAGTTTTAAAAACATAAGACCTTGTGGTCTCACTTGATGCTTGAGCCATCATATCTCCTTGCTGTTCTAAGTTCTCTTTATGACTTAGAAATTCTTCAATGGTCTACTCTTCAATCTCCTCAAGCCCTTCACTTGGTTGCTTGATATCTTTCCCCAACTATATATGAGACCTATCTATCTCATCTTCTTCCATAACAAAATTTAGATTCTGCTTGTCTTCTTCCTCCTTTATGACAATATCAGCAAATTGTCCTTCTTTACATGTTTCACCTACAAACATACACAAATTGTCAGATTTAAAACCATGTGACCCTTTGGCCTCACTTGAAGTTTTAGTCTTCAAGTCTTCATCTTCCCTCAAAACTTCACCCTGTTTTGCTTCACAAATGGACACTTCCATTTTCATTTCCAACTCAACTTCTTTGAGTTCTTCCATCAACCACCTTACTTACCTCTACTGTAGCCTTCTCTACAACTTATGCCACTTCACTAAATTCTTCCTCAAGACCCAACCTAGTCTCTCGCTTCCCTCAAGTATTCTCCTTAATGCATCGAGTTGTTCTTTTAACTCTGCAATCTCTTTGTCAATTTCCTCTTGACTCATCTTCTTTCCATTTGCCTTGGAATCCCCTTTCTTCATCTTTCTTCTACCGTGGTCTTCCTCAGAACCTCTACTATGAATATCAGTAGCCATCTTCTTCTTCTCTATTTTCATGAGCTTCTCACTCACTCACTATGAGCTGCATTAAAGCCTCCGCAACAACAATTCCTCCTTGTTGCAACTTACCTCACCAAGATTTCCTCTGTACTTGGTATTTTGGAAAGCCCTTGGTTCTCTATCTCTGGAACCTTCTTTTGGCACTTCTCTCTGCTCCTTCTAGGCTTCAACTCATCTGCACCTCTCAAGAACACAACTATCCTCTTGTATTTCAATCACAATGAAATACTTGGTTCTAACCACCTCTTCTTTCACTTAGAAAGTCTTACCAGCTTCCTTCATCCCTTAGCAATTCTACCCACATCCTCTGTGGAATTGCCCCTATGATCTACAACAATACTTCTACAGTAACACGTCTCCTTCTTGACACATATGCCTCACTAAGCTTCTCTCCTTTGAGCTCAGTATTTCAACATCTTTTTGGTTCTTTCCTTTGGAATCAATTGAGCACTCCTTGCTCTAGATTGCTATAACCTTCACACCTTCTTATGCTGTCACCTACATATCAATGTATAAACACACATTCTCAAATCAAAATAGAACATATCACCTGACCTTCAAGATCTCAGAATGATCTTGTTCCACCATTCCACCTGTACCTTGAATGGATTGTCCTCTATTTCTTTCATCTGCAAGTTCTGCTACACATCACCTCTATGTGTCTACTTTCTGTTAGATTAGAATTTGATCCTTCCTTGCCTTCATAAACATCTTTGACACATAACTTGTTCGCAATTCTTTCACATGGAATTTCTTTGTTCTGTTTTAACACCAATTGTTTCAATTACAATTCTGTTCTGATACCAAATGATGTAGGGTTACCCTCGCTTACACCTACAGTATGCATATACAATGCATAAGCACATCAGTTCTAGGAAATTAACTCTCTAAGGAGTCAAAGTCTTCAACCATCAATGGTAATAATTCATAGACTAACCAACATAGTCTAACCTTTAGGTAATATTCACTTATCGAACCTCAATTAACCCTTAAGCTTTCACATAAGACTTTCTTGAAGCCTTTCATTAAGTTCTTCCTATCGAGAATTTAAAATCCCTCATAACCTTCATTAATGTTAATATTGGACCTAACCAAAAACCCTTCCTTAAATTTGGTTATGCATAAACCTTAACCCAAAAACCTTTTCCACACATTATTTCTATTACACCCCCTTTTAATAGAAATATACATAATCTTTCCTTTTTAAACTGGAACTTTGCTTTACCGCAAAACACAGGAATAACCCAACCGAAACACATAGGCCAGACTTCAAACATTATAAACCCGCGTTCATAATTGTCGTCGGGTCTGCTCATTGCCTCTTTGCATTATCATGTGTCGCTTTCCATTAACCGATCCTCGATCAAATTATGACCGTTGATCTAGACTCGATTCGACGGTAGGACTTCCACCCGATCAACAGAACGGAACGATGACCTTCCGTCGAAGATCTTCCTCCATCGTATCCGACGATTGTTATTTATTTCGGATAGACAACGAGCATGGGGTTTAACTACCCGATAAAGAGGTTTCCCCTTTCCACTTTACTACTACGTGTCATGATATGTATGGTATTGGGCACTCAATGCTTGATACCACTTATGGTTTCTTCGCCGCTCGAAATACCATTTTGCTTATAAACCCGCCTTTCCACTAGTTACTTCCCGCGCTCTTCTATCACGCGATGACTGTTGATCTATGAGACCGATGGTCCTCATTCTTTGATGCCTACACCGTTGATCTTCGAGATCCAACGGTTCATATGCATCACCTCTTCACTTCTCCGCTCGTTCCTTTCCTTTGACTTTATTTCGTCCTTCAGTGTTTTTCCTTATGGTTTTGCGTTTTTCTTTAGGGTTTCGTTTTTTCGCTCTTCCGCTTCCCCTGAGCTTAAATTCCTCTACGAATTCTCACTTTGCTACCTCTCTAGATCTTACTCTGATCTTCCAATTGGATTCAAAGACTCGTGATGATTCCTCTGAATCATTCTCTCCTCTACGTATTCTACAGAATTCTGCCTGCAACCCCTGTTACAGAACCTACAAATTCACATATAATTCAATCATTCAATATACGTTCCACACACTTACACAACTATGGAATAAACCTCTGTATATATAGTTATGAACAATTGATTACATATCGAGACCCTTTGTCTCTCACAAGCCTGATCTTCAGTATTAGTGGCCTCCTCTTCTTCACTCTGCCCGTAGGCTTACATTTATACCAGAAAGGTTCTGTTGAACTAATTCTAGTTCAAATCCTAGATCTATTGAACTGACTCCTAAATGTCCTCTATGTCCACTTCTAACTTCATTTAATCCCTAATAACTCTCTCTAGTTGTTATAGCTCCAAATCTCACCATTATGGTTTGTGATGCTACACTCATGGCCTAGGGCAACCCCTCCTTCGAGACCTGATCCAAAATCTAAAAAACAGTGTTTTATTCCCTATACGCGACATTGCCCTGAGTTAAACGCGTGTATACACGGGTTCATACATACCCAACCCGCGTATATGTATTAAAACACTTAAAAAAATATAAAACTCCTTATTTTCGGGCGGAGATCGCGGGTTTTACCTGCTGATCACCTGTTAGTGCCCGTGGCCTCAACTGCCCCCAACCAATTCCTAACTAAAAAACTACTTTGGAATTGGTATAAAAAGACACCAAAGGGAAGGCCTAAAGGAGGAGAGAATATAGAGAAAGGTTATTATACTGAGATTTCCCCATGATCAGGTCTGAAGACCCTTGTGCCTTCTGCACTTCCCCCATTTTGTACAGGAAACCCTTGTTTCCTTGTGATTGGATGTTCATCCCTTAGTTATGACATCTTGGAGTGAGTATTGGAAGGAGACCTACTAGAGGCTTGAGGCGGGACGGATCCAGAAGGAGGCTAAGCTTTGAGCCTGCAGAAGTGGTTCAGGTGATATTGCTCTTTTTTGTACTATTCTATTTGTCTAATAAAGAAACACGTCTTGTTCCCGATATGCTTCTTTCTTTATGTTAATGATGTTCATGTTTGAATTTCATGTATGAATGGATGTCTAAAAGTTTATAACTAACTCCTTTCTTGTATAACGTAAAGATGATTTTTACATAAATCTTTGTCCATATACTGCTGCATTCTTTGGAATTGTTGTTTTTACAGGGCAAAGGAGCGGAAGGGACGTGAAGAAGGGTTTGGACCCTTGAGGAACTACCTAAATGTAGGACCTGAGGTACGTCCTTCTCACCTTGGAAATAGATTTTTCTAGCATAATGGCTGTGTGTGTGCATGTTTCTTGATTTAGACAACTTTCAGTCTGCTAGGGTTCCACCCAAGAGCCTTAGGGGATAAAATCCCGCAACAGAACTGGTGACTCCGCTGGGGAACAACATTCTTGTTGTTCCTAGTTGGGCGTTTGTCAAGCCTATCAGGGCTCAGTAGCTTGCTGCCTTATTGTTATTGTTTGGTTTGTTTCTGACTTCTGAGTTTTACCAGTTTCTTGAGTTTCTTTTTTTATTTTTCTTGAAATATTATATACACGCTGCTTTGTTTAGTTACAAAAGCGTATAAACTCTTGTTGTCTGAAGTGAACCCACGTATACGCAGGTTTCCTCAGAAATAGTCGCGTATACACGCATTCTGCACTGAATGCAGTCGCGTATACCTGGCAACTTTCAGGATTTATAAACCTTTTTGTCTCTGGAGTGTGTCTGGTGCTTTCAGTCAGTTTAAACAGCCATCTTTGCTAGTATCAATTCTCTGTTTTACAGCAAGCGTCTTTACTCCGACTTC
The DNA here is from genome assembly GCA_000404065.3 of Pinus taeda. NCBI lineage: Eukaryota > Viridiplantae > Streptophyta > Pinopsida > Pinales > Pinaceae > Pinus > Pinus taeda. Next base: position 10,261 of record APFE030992737.1, read on the forward strand.
TCTCTAATTATAAGGAGTCTTGGTCTTATTTTGTGTTTGCAAGTGTCATCATCTTTTTGCTTTAAACACACAAGATTTCCTTATTGGAATCTTGGCTGCCTGAGTGATCAGAGCAGAAAAGATTGTTATTAATCTTTGTGTTTAACTTTGTTTCTTGGTGACTTTTTTGTTTGCTTA
>APFE030992738.1:0-10445 GCA_000404065.3 Pinus taeda
ATCTTCTCATGCTCCCATTCTAAAATTGGCAAGGTGTGCAGAAAATATATTTTCTTCCATGTGCTTGAATACCTGCAAAAAAATATGTTTGTGACCTTCCTTCCTTCTCTCCAAGCGTCTGAGTGTAGTTCTTCCACAAAATCATCTCTCCTCATACTTTGTGTATCCATTGTTTATGGTCAATGTTTGTTTTTCATAATCTAGGGTTCAATTAATTTGGAGAGTATTGATTAGGTCCATGGCACATACTCATACGTGCTCTCCCCTAAGTTATGGTAACACAACTTCACCCATATAGGGTGATGTCCATACGAACAATTATAAACAAAACAACTTTAGAACACATCACTTGTTACCCTCATATCTTTAATGACATAACTATCCCAAGCTATAATCATGTGCTTATTCAAAACAAAAGTACCTTTATTATTTTCAATATACAAAGGTGACCAAGGAAATATTTACAATAACCATACAGGTGCAAGGGACCAAGTCAATTGAAACCATTGATGTACTTTGCAACATGACTGGGGTTGTTACAGTGTTGGTACCAATGTTGTTAAAAGTGCGAGCGGGATTAAATCGGCGCGGGGAAAAAAGCGGAAAAAATCGGAAAAATTGGGAAAAAAGCGGAAAAAAGCGGGAAAAAATCGTTTGGTACAAAAATATTCATTTTTTTCATTTTTTTTCAACTTTTCATTATAAATCGCACTGCCCTGTTAGCTTGAGCTTTTTTCCCAAAAAGCGTGCTTTTTTCAAAAAAGCGCTCTTTTTTCCCAAAAAGCGGCAAAAAAAAATTAGCCCGCTTTTTTCTTATAAAAAGCGGGATTAAATCGGGCTAGGGAAAAAAGCGCGATTTAATCGCGCTTTTAACAACACTGGTTGGTACGTCATAACCCTTAGGTGCATTCACTCTATATATCCAAAATATGAGCCCTTTATTTCAATTTTATGCCTAACTAGCCTTCTAGAAGCATCCACTAAAATATCAATAAAACTAATGGGCCCACCTGGAAATATAATAAAATATCTCGGACCAACATATCTAACTCCTTAACATACGACCACTATGGGGGTAATAGTTACTTAAACGAGTTCCAAAAGGTGCCATTAAAACTTAGATCCAAAATTACACCACATAAATTGCCATTAAGCAAGATTATACATCCTAACATCCCCTCGTCAATATTGACTAGGAGCACCTTGCAAAATACATATATATATGTATCAAAATAAGATGAAGAAGTTGACATAACATCACATCAAATCCTCAATTTATGTAAATTTCCTTCATTCCAAGCATAGATCTCAACTTCACAAACTTTGTCTTTGTAAAACATTCGGTGAAAATGTAGTAATCTATACTAAATTTTATTCACATGTATTAAACTCCAACTCAACAATGCCATCAAACACAAGATCTTTGATGTAGTCAACCTCTAGCTTTAGAGAAAATAAATTGATTCTTTGCGAGGTCACGACTAATTTTTGTAGCCTTCCGTTCAACAAGTCCATGCTCATACAAAACGTCCATGATCTACATTCTTTCCTTATTTTTAGATCTGGTATACTCAGAAGTACCGGATGCATAACCTCAATATTATTTTAGGCCTTCCTACTTACCCCTAAAATTGTATGTGCAATTTGGACATTCCTGCCAGCAGTACAATGATGAAGATGTGTATACCTCTGACCTAGGTGTTTCATCTCTATGGATGGTTCTTATTTCAACCTAGGAGGTAGTATAAAAGATCTGATTGCTCATTCCTATTGAGAGAAATTTCAAAATATTCATTCAAAGAAGGAAAGATTTCTTGCTCAACAATAGAAGGGCAAAGAACTCCCCATCATTAAAAGGTCAATGTGAGAAAGCTCTAGCAGCTAATCAAAGATGATTGATGAAATGCACAGCATCTTGTTCTCATGAACAACAGATGTAGGAGAACCCAAAATCATAGGTAATGTGCTTTAGTTTTCTGTTTCAGAGGTCAGATCAACACTATACAGTTTCCAACGTTAACTTGACCTCCACAGAGGTATGTGAAGTAAGAGGAAATGGATCAATTGACTAAGTCAATGTGTGATCTGGTGAATACATTGGTAATGGCAAAAAGTATGAGTTGATTATCCAGATAATTAGAGCACTCTATTGTTGTTTGCATCAGTAATGAATGACCTTGTTTTCAGGAAACAAAATCAATGCATGTGTTGCTCAAATCAGATCAGAATGAAGCATATCCCCAGCACTAAGGCTTTATTTTCACTTGGCATGCTGCATCAGTAATGAATGGCCTGTTTTCAGGAAACAAAATCAATGCATGTGTTGCTGAAATCAGATCAGAATGAAGCATGTCCCAAGCACTAAGGCATTTATTCCACTTGGCATGCTAGGCACTTCCCTACTGCTCATATTGCTAATCTCACCTTGCTCATGTAGAATCTTGTTCTCTAGAAAGTAGTGGTGGCACACATCAAAAACTTATATTCAGTCTTGTTTAGCAGCAGAAAGGGTGTCCCCAATTTAGTTATTTTTGGGCTTGACGAGGCACCATGTGAAAAATGAAAGTTTGGAAACTATATTTGACCCTTTTCGTGATGTACTTGCAGCAGCAATAAGATAAATTCCTCAGCAGACTCGAGACAGAACTACCAATAGCAGTAAACTTTGTTGTGGGGCTTTTGGTGGAACCGTGCTCAACGCCAGTTCATATTTGAGAAGGTTTCAGCCACAAGGAAAAATTAAAATATAGGGATTTCAGCAGTCAAAGAATTTTAGCCCAAGCAAAGCCATGGACAAGGATAACTCCTTTCAGAAGATGGTGTTTGGCTTAAATTAATGCACACACTTCCAATTTGCAGGAAGACACAATTTGGTGGAGGAAGATGAATTGCTTCAGAATGTTTCATTACCATACAAAATTGAAAGTGTATATTTCCAGATTTGATAAAGAAGAGATGCATTGGAAGTAAATGACTCTTTGAAAGTATCTTGTATAGCATGACGTGCATGATGTGGAGGTCTATAACAGTCAACAATTTAGTGAGCACACATATTCCAAGCTCAAAGGAAGCAACAGATTGTAATTATTTGTAAGAGTAAGCTCTTCTTATTTCTGGAAAGAATGTGGCTTTGGCATGGAGGTGCAGCCTTTGAGAGAGATCTGCTTTCCCTAATCTCTGATTATAATGGAAATGTCTCGGATTCCCAACAATGGGAGCATTCTCCAGCAACTATGGTGCTAATATAGAGTCCAAAAATGCACTCACAACAGCAATAAAACTCTCAAATCGCAGCATGCACCAGACAAGCTTTGCAGATATGATAGAGTGGTATCTCCAACAGGTTTGAAATGCTTGGTAGATGGAGGAACTAAAGCCAAATCTGAAGGGCGCTCCAAAAAGGATGATATAGGAACCTGAACATATATAAACGCCAAACATGATAAAGGATAAATGAAGATGTTTAAGAGATGATTTCAAAATCATCTCAAGATTGTTAAGGATTATTGGCACAAGTGGACCCCGTCGTTTTAATTCTAATTTATTAGGGATTATTGGCACAAGTGGACCCCGTCGTTTTAATTCTAATTTATTAGGGTTGTTGGTAAAAGGTGGTTTAAGAAGAAGACAAGTCATTTTCTCTTAGGATGCTCCATTACTTTGAACACCTTGACACAGTTAAAGATAAGCCAGCTTACTGCTTTCATGAAGTTTTTTATGGATAAGGATGGTGACACTTATAGAGAAGAGGGAAACATTGTCCAAAGATAACTTGACATGGTTAAACCACCTTAAAAGATAAACACATCTTTATGAGTATGGTTGTGGGGTTGTTATGTTACACATCTTTAAAGTCAGATCCATTATTAATGTAGGGTGTTATTTTGAGGAGCGACCAGCAAACCCACTCTCCAAATACCATTGAAGCACACAACATAGAAGAGGCACCTACTAACTCTGATGGAGCAGTTAGAAAGTAGCTACTGTTGTTACCACACATTACAAGGGCACCTCACCTGATTTCATGTGCCTGAGCTATGTCTTAAAAGTTTGTTATTGGGTTGCCTTATTAGGGAAGCGCCCTAGTTTTGATAATGTTGTTTTAACAACCCTTGACCTGTGTTTGCACTAATCCATATGAGATCCACGATTCCAAGAAGGTAGTTATGTCAAGGAGGCAGCAAGCACATCGTTCAAGTTTATAGAACATCCCAAGCAGGAAAGCTCCCAGCCTAGAGGAAAAGAGTTGTGGCCTTGTTAATGTATTTTATTATTTATTCTAGGATAAATTAGAGGATCAGGTAATAATTATAGATATTTTCTTATTTCAGGGGGAGACAAGAAAAAAGGACATTTAAAGGAATAATAGTTCAATCCCCTTATAAGCAACCCTTGGACAGCCGTGAGTTATTCTCTCATTGGTGGGGAAGCAAACTCCTCCTTAGTGACTGCAAAAGAGCTGGAAACTCAGGTGGCTCCTGTATATAAAAATCCAACCCATCAGATAAGAAGGGTGAGGAGTTTAAAATTAACTAAAGACAGGACCGACAAAAAACCAACTTACTGTGAAAGCATTGTTGATAGTGTCCATATTCTCCTCTGCCACAACGCTCTCTCTTGCTATCTCTCAACTTCAGTTAAAACGGATCCACATACACATAACACAAACATACACATACAACACTACACAGCACATTGTGTACAACACTACACAGACAACAGTAGACAACACATTGTGTACAACACTACACAGACAACAGTAGACAACACATTGATGGAGCGCTCCACAACACAACACATTGATGGAGCGCTCCACAACACAACTTTAAAGTTTACATGTGCCTGAGAGAGAGAAAGAGAGGGGTAACAGAATCTGTTTAAACCAATTTTTTTAGATCACATCAACTTCCCTGCAAAATGAATAAAATAGACAATCAAATTAAGACGAATTAAGAGCTAAAGATAAAATAATCAGAAATCACTACAAACTAATTGATATTATATTCCTCCTGGTTGGTACTTAGTGTGGTTCTGAATATTCAACACAACTTCAAATCATAATAGTATTAGTTGGGGATCGTAGCGGATGTCATATCTGAAAGAAAACATATACTAAAAAATTCATGAGAATAGATGGTGATTGGTGATGTTTATTTCCTCGTAACTATGCTCACTGCGCATCCGAGCTACATAAATTTATACCGATAGTTTTAATGCTTACTTTTCTATGGATTTCTTCTATAGGAAATAAAAGGGATAAAATCAGGTTCACCTTCCAGGGTTCCTTAAATTCCGAATATTCGGCTACAGAGAGCTGTTCAACAGCAAATTCATCAACATTTAAGCGAACGTATTCCCACACACCATGCCCTGACCGTACCGCAAGAACAACTCATTGTGGAAGAATCATGGCCTCCTGAAACACGTATCATATTGTCATGAGAACCAAATAAATTAGCTTACAGTTTATGACAACCACACTGAAATCAACTGCTCCAGGAATTGCAAAAATGTTGCATGCAATTTAAACAGTGGAAAAAGTCTGACTATACCTGGGTTGACCTCAGCGCATCACCAAATAGCCCAAAATGGACATTAAGACTCTCATCATTCTCTCCGAGTCCCAAGTCTATAATTGTCAATTGGGTTGGTTCATTTATATTATAGCAGCATGAAATCAACCCAACCTCGTGTCATATCTACCCTATAGTGCCTCAGTGAACTGCAAACTAAACCTCGTCAACGATTCATCAGAAACATTTATTATGAAACAATTTATTTAGGTTTCCTCGTTTATATTAAAGCAGATTGAAATTAACCCAACATCGCGTCAAATCTACCCTATATTGCCCGGGTAAACTGTAAACCAAACCAAGCCAATACTTCATCGGAAAGATTTATTATGAAACAATTTATTTAGTATCAATATTGTTTAAACCCTTGAAAGCTGAGAGAAGGGAATAATGGGTATCCGTTTGCCCATAGCCAATGGCCGAGGAAAGGAACTCAGTTAACTTTGTCTTTATTTAGTACTAAAGTTATTTTGAACTATTAAAAGTTGAGAAAATGGAGTATTGTGTACCTGTTTGCCTAGCGCTGATGGCTTGAGGACAGGAACCCTGCTGTCTTTCACAACTCTGGTCTCTGCTCGTCTAGCTGAGCTCGCCTTTGGAATGAACAATGTTCAATTTGGAGCAAGTAATATGTGATATTTTCCTATTAAATGCACAAACAGGCTTTAATTTACAAAATATACAAGGATAAGATATAATGATAAATCATTTCATACAGCCATGAAAAATAATATTAATAAATCTAAAAAAATAAAGAGAGGACGGTTTAAGCCAGGAGTCTACGGAATATAAAAACATTTAGTGGAAAATGAACAATAGATTAAGATACCTCAATGGAATCCATGAGGAATCGACATGCAGCGTGGTGAATTGATTTAACTCCCCATTCTCAGCTCTATTTCTCCAATTATGCTTCAAGCTCCAGCAGATTCAAATCCAATTCACCTTCCAGCCTTTACAACTTTACAATTTCACATATACATCAACACGACATATAACATGAAAAAGACAGGCACGCACCAGGAAAACAAAGAAGAAGAAGCAACCACAAAAAATTCACAGAGATCACATGGGAAGCGCTTCCATAGACCAACATAAACAAACGAGGCAGAGACCAGAACGTAACATATATAAAGCAGGAGGTGAATGTGAATAATCAGAGCTGAGAGCAGCTTCCTTTCTCTCTGTAACAACTTGCATTGAATTAAATTCGTTCGTTCTATCTCGAACCGACCTCTTCTCTGTTTCTCTCTCCACTGATATTTGAAACTCAGAGGATAACACTTAATAATAATCTCTAAAAATTAAGTTCAGTAGATTCATTGCACTCCATCTAGTACTATCCGCTATTTTGCAGGGACAGACCACCTGTAAATTGAAATAATAATTCATATCGAAGCATTAATAAAATTAAATGGAAGGCACAATTACTATGAATGACAGACATTAAAGGACTATAGTAAATTAACATAAATAGTGTGAGGAATTGAAAATTTTGAAGCGCTCATCCTCCAGGATACCATACGTCCAATAACCCTGATGGATTTGCCACATTTTTCCATCTACCTTGCACAATTATTGACATTTTGAACAGTTATTCTTCATCTTTATAAATGGAAACTGGGCTTTCTCACCTAGACGAACGACAGTGCTGGGATTTGAGCGTCCTCGTGAGAATGGAAACACAAGTCTGCCAGACAAAGAAAAGAAAAATGCATCTGAAAGGTCATCGAAATGAAACCGCGGCCACCATTACAGTGCACAGGGTACAGGTCCGCCAGACAAAAAAATGCAGGTGAAAGGTCATCGAAATAAAACAGCGGCCACCATTACAGTGCACAGGATATATAACGCGGCTCCGTATTTACTTTTAACATGCCACGACCCACACGCACCTCAATGAAAATGCATCGACCACCCTCGCACGCATGAGAATATGCAGTCATTAAATGTTACGTATCCTAGTTAAAAGAAAAGCTCTCTAATCAATCATGATTATTTTATTTATCTCACCGACATATGCTCTGTATATCTCTCCGATTAAGTTTAATTCCTTCACCGACATTTGGCAACGGCTCGGAATGCTTTTTTTTCGAACTTTCACCGACATTTATCTTCATGACCTTATAAAAATAATAGGGAGAATTGCGAGTTTTTCTTTAGATTTTATTTGGAAAGAAAGAAATTAGTTTAGTTCATAGTACAGATTGTTTCTTCATTTGATGTGTTTGATTTGTTTTTTGTTATTTTTTTATAAAATTTTACCATAAATGTTTTTAATTTCTTTACAAATTTTTAGTTGAATAAATTATTTAAAATTCAAGAAAAATATTTAATTATATGAGTTATATTTTCAAATAGAAAACAAAATAAACCATAAATTTATGGAGTTGTTTTTAGTGTTATTTTTTGGATTATAAGGTGTTTGAATCTAGCAGAAACATTTGACGTGAAATCTTGATTTGTGCTATTTAAACTAGTTTTTTTATTGCATACATAGATTCAGCGCCTTCAAAAAACCCTAAGACATTTAGATTGTGCAAAGTTTCCCATCAAACTTTTGACTTCAATAAATTATTGCCAGATTTTAGAAAAATTTGACAAAAAACCACCAAAAAAAACTTCCAAAAAATCACCCTCAAAACAACTCGTAAACCTATTCCTATAATTTTTATTGATAGAGACATGATCATATTCCTATATAGTAAAACAAATTCCAAAATTAAACCTTAACCTAGGATTCGATATTAAGTGTTAGATTAATATAAAATCGTGAATCATAAAATATATAAAAGTACAACATTCAATTAACACAAACCTAAGATTCTGATGCAGGAGCATCCAGCTCCGAGGAGACAGAGGGTGGTTGACGGTCTCATGGAAAGACAAGAACAAACAATCATACGTGCATAGCTGGACAGGTGTTAGACTTGTCAGTTATTTTACTTTTCTTTTATTATTTGTTTTATTTTTCAGAAGGTCGTTAGGACCAGGACAATTACAATTGTGAACTGTTTCTTTTTAAATTAGGAATTAGTAATAGTAAAATAGGTTAACAGTAAATTAGCATTTTTATGAATTGTGTTAGTTAGGAACAGTTAATGGTAACCAACAGCCTTGTAACAGAAATTGGTGGACAGTTACCCAATTATGTTGGGGTAGTTCTACCTGAACAAAGAACAGTTGTGCCTCAAAGAGATTAAAAGGAAAAAGAGAAACAGTGTAAAAGATTCCTCAGACAGAGAAAAGAAACATACAGTCATTTCGAAATAAAAATTCGTTTTTTATTTATCTATTGAATCACCACTGTACAGCTTAATTTCATGCATCAATACATAAATTCTGTGTAACTAATTTACGTTGGAATAACAAGACAGCAAGTATTCACAGGAAGAGCAGGGCGCTGCCATATATATCACTTCCAAACAAAGGAGGACGAGAAATTGTGAACGCAGGCAAACCATCAGGTAATCCATACAAACCCTCATATTATTTTCAAAGCAAATGCCGGAATGAACCCAAATAAAATCGCATCATTTCATTAACTATTATAAACAAAGTATATCACAGTCCAGAGCGTCTCACGTTCCTTCAAAACAAAAGCTCATTCGAAACAGAGCCTCGAAACAGAATTTTCGAGCAAAAGAACGACACAACCAGACAGAGTAAACATAGTTACTACAGCAAGGAATCACCAAACAGAATCGGGTGCACAAGGGTTTCAAACAACCCGAGGGTTTTAAATAATCAAGCATCAACATTACAGGACGAGGGTTCGAAATAAGCCAATAACCATCTTACAGAACAAGGGTTTCAAACAACCCAGTATCAGTATTACAAAACGAAGACTTCGATAACGAAGGACCAACGTGCAAGACTACAGGAGAGTTACACAGTCGAGAACACCACATATTTCACCACCCAGGTGAAAGACTAATAAAAAAAAGAAGTCTCAGAACCTCTATAAATTACAGTCTAGCTAATATGGAAAGACCCTACCCGTAGGAAAGGGCTGGAGAGTTCGAACGACTGCCAGAGGCCGTGGAGGGCGTCAATCTACAGAGACTAGCTACCTCGAGCCACCTGCAAACGAAATGGGGGTAGATTAATATCATTTACAGTCACAAACAACCATTAAAGACAGCAAACGAGTGAGGGTTAAAGACGTGGAACCTCACCTGGAGTTGAGGAGGCAGAGTCGGAAAACGAAAGAACCATTATACCCCTGAAGACGAGGAGCGAGGGCGTTAGGGTCGGAAGAACAAGTGGAAAATAAGTTTAGCAGAGAACCATAGCTTACCTTGGCAGCAGAGCTGAAGCGCGATAGCTTGGCGGAAACCCTGTCACGAGACCAACTCACCAATTAATTAACCAGAAACAACATTTAAATGACAGAATTTACCTAACAAACAGTAAGCCAAAGATTATCACTGTGCAGAGCGGAGGGTGCCTTTACAGTTCGTTGTAACCCTACCTCCATAGCAACAGAAGACCGAAAATATCCATAGAACCAGTGTTGAAACCAGAACGGCGGAGGAGCGAAAACTCCCACAGAGAAAAGCTAAAGGTTGGCGCAGAGAAAAGGTGAAAATGAAAATCGAGCGGGTTTAGGGTTGACAAAAGCCAACGACCGTATAAGGGAAAACCGGCAGGTGGAGGACCCTAACCGGCGTTACCAGTAACTACCCCAAGAAAATATCAGGAGAATGTACCCAACATTAAAGTCAAACAGCTGACATATTAAAGGCGCCAAGTCTTGTCATTTACGATTGCATTGGGAAAGGCGGGAAGCCATCAAAAGTGGTATCAGAGCTAGTTTCTTGAACTGGAACAAATGGAACAAGTGGAAGTTGAAGGAAGAGGAAGAGGAAG
>APFE030992747.1:0-13729 GCA_000404065.3 Pinus taeda
GATCGCTCTGCTAGGGTTTCGTTGGGCCTGCACAGTCCCTCAACGGCGCCGACAGAGCTTAGGTCTGACAATTTCCAAAGGAACGACGAGCGCTGCAGCAGATCAGATCGGCAGCGCTCCTGAGCTGCTCAATGGCTCAACCGCAGGGGGAGGTGTCGGAGCCCTCCTCGTCAGCGCAGGATCAGATGAACGGCGTCTTATTCGGGTCAGTGAACAGGGGGATTCTGAACGGTGGGAAAATGCCCCAGGACAATAGCAATGATAACGGAGAGCGCAGAGAGAAAGAAAGCAACCCCCAGAGAGAGAATGAAAAGCCGGAAGACAGTCCTAAAGCCACTTCATCAACCTGCAAACCAGTAGCCAAGGAAAGACCACGAATCGAGCTGCCTGGAGACAAGATTGATGGAAGAATCGAGTTCATGCTAGATCATGCCCTCATAGGGAAGTTCATTGGGTTCTGGCCTACTGAAAGAGCCTTATACGGGTGGATCGCGTCGAAGTGGAAGCCAAAAGGGGATGTTATGCTCCAGTTAGGACTGAAGGGCTTCTTCACAGCAATCTTCTACTGCCTGGAGGACAAGCTCAGGATACTAGGAGGAGGACCATACTTTTTCAACTCAGCCGGGCTTTATCTTCAGGATTGGATCCCCAGATTCAACCCAGACAAGGAAGATTTATCTTGGGCGCCAGTTTGGATTCGGCGATACTCCCTCCCAGATGAATATTGGGAAGAAGAGGCCCTCAAAAAACTTGGAAATGGGTTGGGAGAATATATTAGATCTTCAGAAGAAACCAGAAATCGTAAGTACATCTCCTATGCCAAAATATGTATCTTTCTTAGGCTCAATGAAGCCCTTCCTGAATCTGTAACTCTTGCCCATCGAGACGAGGAATGGATCCAGCCTCTCGATTATGAGCATGTTCCCTTTCGCTGCCGTAAATGCCACATCCTGGGTCATCTCTTCAGGGACTGTCCTCAAAACGTCCCACCCAGCCCCCCCGACTCCTCTGACCCCCCTGCTCAAGATGGCTTCACCAAAGTCACCAGCAGAAAGCGATCTCACAAAAAACCCTCAAACGGATTCAAACCCCAGCCCCCTAAGCCTCATGGTCCAGTAACCAAGAACCGATTCAATGCTCTGGGCCAAGCCTCCGAGACTCAACCCCCCATAGATGAAGCCCACTCAGATCGCCCATCCTCCTCGACTCAGGCCCCTCCGCAACATCCCCCTCCCAAATCCCCCTCTATGATCATCTCCCTCACCATTCTCAGCCAGAATCCAAAGGATGATCCTGAGATCATCAACATGGAGGTTGATGGGAAAGAGAAATGTCCCCAGAATTCAGAAAACAACATTGAAGGAACTGATCAAGTGCAAAACATGGAAGAAGAGCCGGAAAGCATTGATCTGCACGGATTAGACATTCTAGAGCTAGAAGCTGCATGTAAAAAAAAAGCATATGATGCCATACCAGAACTCCAACTCAACAAGTTGGAAATGGTCATTTCTAGAGCCTACTATCAAAGCCAACTTGGTATACAAGCTGGCAGCCAGTGGGATGGAAATCTGCTTCGCAAAAACACAAAAAAGAGAGGCAGAAAAACTGATCTACAAAGGACTATAGAAATTGGGAAAATCCTGGTGGACTCAGGAAGATATGCACAGCTGACGAAGTACTACAAGCCCTCCCTAAATGGTTAATGATGAAGCTCGTATCCTGGAATATAAGAGGGCTTAACAGCCCAGGGAAACTCAGAATGTTGAAACATATGATCAAAAAGGAAAAGCCTCATATGTGCTTTCTCCAAGAAACTAAGTGTAACAGCACTACGCTAGGTAGCATTCTCGCGAAGGCTTGGCCTGGCTGTAATTCAGTAGCAGTAGATGCCTCCGGAGCCTCAGGAGGTCTGGCAATCACATGGAATCCACAGGCAGTCACCCTGTCTGACCTTCATGCAGCGCACCATCTAATTCAGGCGACCTTCCACATTTTGGGCTCCAATATACATGGTAATTTATCAAATGTTTATTTCCCACAAGATGCAGGAAGTAAGATAGCGCTCCTAGATACAATAGCCGCGCTTAGTAATAGCAGAAGATTCCCTCTTTGGATAGTGGCAGGGGACTTCAACATGATAACCAAAACAAAGGAAAAGTTGGGAGGAAGGCACAGATTAGAGCGCGAAGACTGCCACTTCAAGGACTTCATTGAAGCCTCTTCCCTCATAGACATGCCATTCTGCAATGGAACCTTTACTTGGAGCAATCGTAGGGCCGACAAGCACCAAATTGCCTCAAAATTGGATCGATTCCTCCTCTCGGATAACGCAGTCCACCTAGGAGGGGACATTTCTTCAGCCATTCTGGCTCACCCTGGCTCTGACCACTGGCCAATCGCTTTGCAATGGCAAAGGCCTGGCAGCACAACCAAAAGGCCCTTTAGATTTGAAGGCTTTTGGCTCACTCATCCCACCTTCAGGGATTATGTAAGAGCTTTATGGGCCTCGTTCATTCCCCCTCAAGGATCCAAGATGTATCAATTCCAGCAGAAGCTCCGTTTTTTGAAAGATCACTTGAAAAGATGGAACAGGGACACTTTTGGAGACATCTTCAAAGAGCAGCAAAATCTCACTCAGGACCTGGAGACCCTCCACCAAAGAATCATCACAGAAGGGCACTCGGAAACCACATTGCAGCAGGAACGCACCATCCTCAGCCAATTGGAAAACAGAAGAAAGCAGGAAGAGATGTATTGGAGACAAAAGTCTAGAGTCAGATGATTGAAGGAAGGAGAGCGCAACACTAAATTTTTCCACAGAACCACAATACAGCGAAGGATGCACAACAACATCCCTTTCATCCAAAAACAAACAGGGGTAAAAGCGGAATCCCATGAGGAGATAGAAGAGGAACTTCTCAACCACTTCAAGCAGATTCACAAGGATCAAGGAGAGGACCGAAGTCAGGACATCCGAAAAATTACGAACAACATCCCAAAAATCATTACAGAGGATCAAAACGAACTCCTAATGCCTCCTATACTTCCACAAGAAGTAGATGAAGCAATGAAGCAGCTTAAGGAAGGCAAAGCCCCAGGACCAGATGGATTCACCACCACCTTTTTTCATGCGTTTTGGGATATGCTAAAAGAGGAGGTTTGGCAGTTGGTGGAAGAATCAAGGGCAACGCGTTGGCTCCTACCCTCTCTCAACGCCACTTTCTTAACTCTCATTCCCAAAGAGGAGGATTCCATCACCCCTGACAAATTCAGGCCTATTGCCCTCTGCAACGTCATCTACAAAGTCATCTCAAAAGTCATAGCAAATCGTCTGAAACCTCTTCTTCTTGGGCTGATTTCTCTGGAGCAATCAGGGTACGTTGAAGGAAGGCACATAATGGATGGCATCCTGCTCTCCCATGAAATCATTCACTCCCTTCAGCAATCTAAGCAATCAGGTATGCTTCTCAAACTTGACCTCTCCAAGGCTTTTGACAAGCTAAGCTGGAATTACATTCACGACATGCTAGAAGCTTTTGGTTTCTGCCCGCCTTGGGTTCGATGGATTATGAACCTGATAACCTCCACCCACTTCTCAATTCTGGTTAATGGAATCCCCTCCCGGTCCTTCAATCCTTCTCGAGGAATCAGGCAAGGGGACCCCCTTTCTCTTCGTCCTCATGGCCGAAGGATTAGGGCGGCATATCATGCAAGCTCTCCAAACGCATCAGATCAAAGGTCTCTCTGTGCACAACTCCCCTCCTACTTCCCACCAACAGTTTGTGGATGACACAATGCTTTTTGGCTATCCCTCTGCCCAAGAAGCTCGTCGTCTAAAATCCCTCCTAAATGATTTCTCTGAAGCCTCTGGCATGCAAGTCAACGGTTCCAAATCACAAATATTCTTCTTCCATACTCCGCCTTCTGTCAAAATTGTTGTCTCCAACATCCTGGGTTTCACTGCTGCCTCTCTTCCAGCCAAGTACTTGGGAGCCCCCCTCTCAGATTCTAAGCTAAAAAATCCTGCCTAGCGATCCCTGCTTGAGAAATTAGAAAGCCGTCTCAACCTCTAGACCCACAGATCGCTCAACTTGGCTAGTAGAATAGTCCTCATCAAATCGGTTTTGCAAGCAATGCCTCTTTATTTATTCTCTATTCTGGCTGCGCCCAAATGGGTCTTAAAAAGCATAAGAAACCTACAGCGTAACTTTCTTTGGAATAGCACTGCCACTAATCGGAAATGGGCCTTAGTAAAATGGTCCAATGTTTGCATGCCCAAGGAGAAGGGAGGCATTGGATTAAGGGATCCGGAAAAAAGCAATTCCATCATGAATGCCAAAATATGGTGGCAATGGATCACCTGCCCAGAGAAACCCTGGGGGCAAATCTGGACAGCCAAGTATGCAGGAAACCGACCGCAAGAGGAACTCATCCGCTTCACCCCTACAGAAAACGGATCTGCAATTTGGAATGCGGCAAAACAACACTACCAACTTATTCAGAAGCACAGCTTCTGGGAAATCAGGAATGGATGCACAGCAAGATTCTGGACTGACGCCTGGAACCAGCGGCCCAAACTCCAGGATATTCTTCACCCATAGCTAATCCCTGCAGGGCTGATCCAGCAGCACGAAACAGTTCATCAATTCTGGTCCCCAGAGATGGAGCATAATTTTAGGATATGGAGGGACAGTAACCAAATCCTCCCCCAAGCTGACACGCACCAGCAAGAAGATCTTAAAACTGAACTCAAGAAAAGGCGGATCAGGCAGGATCATGGAGAGGACATTCTCAGATGGGGATATCAGCCCAAAGGGTCCTACACCACTACAGAAGCCTACGTTCTGTCATGCAGCTTCTCCTCCCCCCCGGACCCTGTTTGGAGTAAAATATGGAAGCTTGGACCATGGCCAAAAATAGCCTACTTTCTTTGGCTAGTTAGTCACAAAAAAATCCTCACATGGGACAAACTCAGAAAGCGGAACTTTCATGGACCCTCGTTTTGTCCAAACTGTGCTCAAAATGAGGAAACCCTCCAACATCTTCTGGCAGTATGCCCCCTTGCCAGCCAACTTTGGGACAGGGCCAGTTTCAGATGTCAAAAAAGCTGCAGGGGTGAGGATGACATTGTCAACTCCTTAAGACTTTGGCCAATGCAACCCTACAACTGCAAGATCCTCAATCATTTATGGAGCATCATCCTGGGGATTATCCTCTGGAACATTTGGAAGGAACGCAACCAGTGCATCTTCAAAGGCAAGCATTCCACCTCAGAAGAAACCTCGAGGAAGATTCATCAGAACATTCAGGAGACAATGACGCTTCAAGCGTGGACTAAGGATGACCTTCCTACTACGGACAATGAACGCAACATCCTGGAAAACTGGCAGCTACAACTCCCCCTTGACTCTCTCAATAATCATGCCAATATTGCTCATAACAAGGACGATTGTCAATGGCAAGCCCCTCCCACAGGCACCTTCAAGCTAAATTTTGATGGGGCTTCCAAAGGAAATCCAGGAGATGCAGGATATGGAGGTATAATTAGGGACTCTGAAGGTAAACCCATCCGAATTTTTTTTGGAAATATGGGATGGGACACCAACAATTCAGCTGAACTGGAAGGTCTATGGCAAGGACTTCTGCAGGCTGGGAACCTCAATCTTCAACCCATCATTGTAGAAGGGGATTCCCAGATTCTCATCAACATGGCCACCCGACTGCAGAATGGCTCCAACGCAAGGAAAATAACGCCCAGCTGGAGACTTGAAGCCAGGCTAAACGCTTTAGCTAAGAAGCTTAGCAATTTCAGCGCCATCTCCTTCTCTCACACCAAAAGGGAGGGCAACAAAGTAGCGGATCTCCTCGCTAACATTGGCACAGAGTATGCTCACTCGCTTCTATCTGGAGATACCAGTATCATCTCTAATAGGCAGAAGCTCCAGGAGTGTCAAAGCTTGATCCTAGCAGAAACTACTTCCCCGGATGCGGGTGACCTACGTCGGGCAAGGGATGAGCCATATGGCGAGCACGCGCTGCCACGTGAAGGCGCAGAAGCCATAAATGTCTCAAGCCGCCAATGCTCCAACGCGGGTGAGGATACATGCATCCTTAATGGAGCGGTTTGAGGTGAGGGCGACCCTGCGCTCAGCATTTAATGAAAGTCCCCTCAATGCAGAAGACGATGAGCTTAAATGGGCTGGTTTGTTGGATATGGAGACGATTTGTTGGGAAGGAAACATTGAGCAATCTGAGAATTCGAGCCGAGAGTTGGAGGTGGAGAGCTGGAGAGAGGCCTGTCTCATTTTACCTCTTCTCAGCCTGTGTTTTGGCTCTCTTGAGCTCGGCTTCAGCCCAATTGAGGAGCAACAAACTCTCTGGTATCGTTTTGCTAGAAAACGGAGTGCTGGATTAGTGGATTTCATGGTGCGGGAGAGGATGCCTTGCCGGCGAAGCTCGGGACGGGGAGCAGCCTCCCGCCCTCCCGCAGTGGACTCTCATCACCACTGTTGTTGTTGTTATTGCCACCGCAGAAGAGGAGCCACCCCAATTCAACCAGGCCAAGCGGTGGAGGTGGGCAATTGTGAGACTGGGGAACCTGTGCTACCTGCCTTCGGCTCAGTCATCTTCTCACTGGGTAGCTCAGGGGGAAATCCGGGCGTCAACGCGCACATTTCGGTGCTCTTCACCAACACTCCAGAAGGGAATGAAGAGGGGTCGCCCTCGGCTGTCGAGAAGGAAGACTCTGAGCGTGGCAAAGAGAAGCCCATACCAGAGGGGCCTTCAATTGATGAGGAACACTCAGGAAAGGGTAAGGGCAAGAGTTTATTGGGACAGTCGTCCACGGGGGAAGGCACTTCAGAAGCAGCATGCCCTCTGCCACCCTCGCATTCTCATGACCCCGAATTGCCTTCCTCACAGAAAAAGCCCATCGATGCACAGGTGGGTAGTCCAGAGGATCACTGGGGATGCCCCATCGAGGAGGAGATACCTGAAGAATAGCTCCAGAAGGCGTCGGCGTCCCGGTGACTCCCACACTCACGACGCATTCTCTCAGGTCAGGTTTTGGTTAATTGCTAGTCTATGTTTTGTGTCTTGTCTGTTTACCTATGTTTGTCACATTGAGCTCGTGGTTAGAGGTGCTCTAATAGATGTGAAGCAGTTAGTTTTGAACCCGGGTCCAGGCTTGTCCTGTTTTTTGTATGTTCTGGGTTTTGTCAGCAGTTTTTTTAGCAGCTATACTCCACAAGACTGCTCTGGAAACGCCCCTGCGTGGGCTGTCATGAAGCTTCTCTAAATTCTCTGTGTCAGTCTTCAGACAATGTCGCGGTCTTTTGATAATGTCGCCCTGCGAGGCATTTGTAAGTGTCGATCTATGCTACCCATGGAGCCAAAGTTGGCCCTGGGCTGCCAGCGTCTATGGTTGTAAAATTCCACTGTACATTTTAATATAAAAGTAGTTAGTATTGCCGAGAAAAAAAAAAAAAATGGAGATATACATATTCCAAGTCTTCTGGAGTATTTAACTTGAAGAACGAACTTTGTTCATTCCATTTTGACAACATTCTACAATGGAAGTAGACAAGTAACTTTTCCTAAGGGGCCCAGCTCCATTTCATTCATGTAAACTCATAACAGGCACAAATTCCATCTAGTAGATAAGAAAACATATAGAAATTTGGTGATGGTTTGGCTTGTAAAGTTGTTTTCGCTTGTTGTATATGAAGTTGCAGTTCATGAGAGAGGATATCATCCCAGTTGAAGACTTCGCTCCTTAAAACAACCAGGTTAAGCAAGTAAATCCAATTCTCTTCAAAATATTCAACATTCTTTTGTCCATGAAGTTTGCAGCACATCACCATAAGATATTGATAAACCTTTCTCAAGGATATAGTTATGTAGACTTCACTTGGTTTCTAGCAGAATTTTGCAGGCTCTTGCCACCAAGACTTGATGATTAATTTGGTATTCAGTTTATCCCAAGTTGTATAAAAAATGTGTGTTCAAATACTTCTTGCGGGGTTACCATCTTGTAATAGGAATGTATGTCATGCAAATAGTAGGTGGCGATCTAATTCCTACTTTCACTACTAAGAACCAAATTCTTTCTATCCATATGTAAAAAGATCCATTCAATAGCTTCTACACAAGGTAACATTGGAAATTTGCATGCCACTCTATGCATTCTAGACCTCAAGATGTTTATGCATACTTCCCCATCTTCCAAGTTTTCCAGAATTCCTTTTGCATGAAAGAATCTTTGATATCCTTCCATGATACTTTCAAGGGTTTATTAGTGAAACGTTGTGTCTCTGATAGGATATGAACATTTGGCTTAGTATATTCTATTGTCTCCTGAGTATTATTCTCTAAAGTTTCTTTTGATGTAGCTTGTCGAGTGGTAGGAGGCATTATCTCTATAGAAGATGAAAGACAAATGTGCTTTGTATTTGTAGCACCAACAAGTGGAAGATCACTCATGGTGAGAAACAATTAGTTTATGGAAATTCCCTAACTATCACATGCAAACCATGCAAAAGACAGTGATTAAAGAAAGACTTTGGCCAGCTCGGAGTACAAGCCTATTAAGAGTAGGATAGGGTGGATTTACTATCCACTGGAAGTGCACACTACACCAAGGCAAGGAAGAGGGTGCAAGTCGAGATCATAGTGGGCATACAAAGCTTGACTGAGGCTTCGAACTATGCCATGTGCTCTTGTGAGAGAGAAAGGCTTCTTTTGGGCACAAGTCACATCAACAAGGAACAAGGAAGGGCACACTACTAATTGAAAGTTTGCAATGTGCTAGGGAGGCTCAGTGAGGGCGCAGGTCACAGTTGCAGTGGGCAGAGATGCCTCACTGTGGCTTGGAAGTGTGCTATTCTCTCTATAAGGGAGCCTTTTTCTATTGGGCATAGGTTGAAATCATAGAGGGTGCCTATTTTCTAGAAGTGCATTGTGCTCTAAGACAATCTAAAAAATTCTAAGTGATGATCAATAACAAGTCAAGAACACAATAACATTGAGAGAGACAAACTGAAAGTGCTTATAGATCTTGTCGCAATCATGACTAGAAGGTGAAAGGTCAAGGGAAGTGAAGAGTCAGTAGAAATGCCACTTGTGATAGTAACACGACACTTGTAGGAGCAAGAATGGATGAAAACGACACTCCATGTACATAAATTAGATCAAAATTCCACTAAAGGATAAAAAAGTAAACAAAAGTGACACTTTGAAAAAATTACTAAGAATTGGTGCACTTAGACCAAGAATGAAGAACTCCTTGTGATGAGAAAATGCGCTCATACTAGAGTGAAAAGTAATTGTGAGAATGGATAATGAATTGGTCTACTTAGAAAGACAATCTACATGTAAAGAAATATTAGGGTTTTAATGCATGCTCACCACTTGTCACTTGATGAATGAGTTAGTTAAGTGAGGTGGGAGCAGGTCCTTATTTTCTAGGAGTGCACTTTGCATGCAAACAAGGAAGGGTTCATGTGTGGAGATCAAGAAGTACGCACCTACTTTTGATAGAGAGTGTGTACTCACTATGGACAAGGAGTTCGCTCAATTGTGAGACATAAGCACACTCGATTGTGAGAAGGAAGTGCGCTCAAGATTAAGGTGGCACAATTTACTTTAACAGTGCATGTGTAGCCACTAACTTTAGAAAGTGTGATTTCCTTGGCAGAAAAGGATGTGCTTTCTTACTTTTGTGTGTTGCGCATGTTGAGTGATGAAAGTTTGCCTAAGTCAAAGAAAGCTAATGGTTTTCCTATCTTTAGAAAGATGACACAAGGGATTCCAAACATGAGAATATGACGCTTAGGAAACTTTGACTTAGGAGGAAAAACAATACTTAGAGATGTTGAAAATATGGTCAACACTTAGGAAACATAAAAAAATCACAAGACGACATAAGATATCTTGAAGTGACAACTCATGAAAACATATGTAGGCCCCAAAACTAAATAAGGAAAAAAAAATTGGAGGGTCATTATCATAGCGATAACACTTGGCGACACATTGGAAGAACTCCAGCTTCTCTATTTAGGTTTTACCTTCATACACAATGTCTTAGTCCTTCAGGAAGTGTCAATTCACTTTATGGATTACCTTGAATTTCCAACTTAACCCAATTATAGATATAGTCTCCTCTATTCCCTTACTCGATTAAACATATTCACAAATATAGTCAAGTCGCAATTGTTTCGAGAGGAAGGTAATATATAGTCACAAGTTTTAGACGATTAGAGTCTTAGTTTTCATCTTCAGTGTTGCTCCATTGCTAGCAGGCCTGTTCATTACCCTGAAAAATTCTCTATAGGGACACAAGCATCACTTTGCTGCCAACAAGCCTGTTTAGTACTCTGACGAAGTTTCTTTTTTCACCTCCATGTGCGAGAAGTATTTTTCTTCTTTCACCTTTTTATTTTACTGCATGAGTTCAAACGTGCTTAGGCACTTATTATTTTACCAGGGCATAAGATGGATCCTGACTTATTGAGATCAAGAGAGGTTTTTCCTTCAGAGATGGTTATATATATATATATACCTTTGATATTTATATGCTCTCTATTAGTTTTCCTCTTTTCCCTTCACTACTTGATCGGATCGACAATAAAACATTATTCAATTAACAAATAGAATCTAGGAAAGAGGTTTCTAAAATAGATGCACGCATCATGTTTCTGCTTATGGATTTCCAGTTGAATGGATCATATTTTCCATCCATACATCGTCGACTTAAAGATATATGGGCCCAACAAAGAAGAAAAGTAATATTTAGCCAAGAGTTGCACGTCACTACAATTTTCCTTTTCCAAGATTTATCCACAATATCTCAGAGCTTAATAAAATAATTTCCATGCACAATGTTATTAAAAATAGAGACATGAACTTGAAAAAACAAAACAAGAAAAGCATGAAAAGTAAATAAAAAAGAAAACAATGTGATGGAAGCTAACTAAATGCAACTAAGCCTAACCTAAACTAAGAGGTTAGAACGTTGGGGCTAGTAAAGTGAAATTTCCAATGTATCCATAAAAATTTCTCTCAATCCTTGAGTTCAAATATATCGACAAGTAAAACCAAGATAACATAATGTGCAGCAAGAAAGGTAGACAACCAAAGCATCTACATGCAAACATGAAGGGTGAAGTGCAAACATAGCAGTGAAGGATATATGTTTGCTTTATTTGATGATGCCAAGATGGATGATAACAAGTGACACCATAACAACACTTCTTAGACTCACACCCATACAAAATTTGATTGAACACATGAAGGTACTTGTTATGAGCCATCAGACTCATCAGGTATGACTGTTCTAACCAATCTGCAATGGGATCGTAAAAACAACCAGCTTCAAAATTTCATAAAGAAGAATATACTATGAACACATCCGCATCATATAAAATATCAAGATTAGAAGGTGAATCACATATAGGTTGGAAATGATCAGTGTTGGTGTGTGGATCAAACCCGATGATGGGTGAGGGCGAAGGGGTGCCTAGTTGAAATATTTCACAATCATTCAACACACTCTTCGTTTCCGAGTTCCAAATTAAATATTCATATGAATAAGGACACGTTTGTGGGGATTTACATATCTGAACCAAGATTGTATCCTTAGGGCTATATAGTTCAACATGAATATATTGAATATCCCTTAAGAATGAATCCACATCCCATGAAAGAATGTTGACAATGGAATTTTGTGAGAAAACTTTGATCTAACCATATTCAAAAGTTTCATCGAGGTAGTGAGGATCTGACATAACCATCAGTGTAGACTAAAGTGCCTCAACTTCCCAATAAGACTTCTAAATTTCAAATGATGAATACTCAAACTTTGAACACACGATCATTTCTACACTTGAACAACTTCCATTATTCACTTCACTAAAATCACCATGAACCAAGTCAGAGTTATTTGAATCAAAAGATTCATGGAATGTTTGATTTCTGTTAGATATTTACAGGACTTTGACTGAAATCCTCAATGATTAACATATCATCTTCTTGAAAACACTCATTTCCATGTGTTATATCACTAGCTAACTCACTACCCATATCCTGACACAAGGCATGGTGAGTGGGGATCGATATTCTTGAAAGAAATTCTTCAATGATCAGATGTGACTCAAATTGAAATTTAATCAAATCTAAGTCTTCCTATGAGAACAAAAAATCGTCCATAAAACTTGAACAATCATTATCACCCGATTGTATAGAAACAAGATGACCAGGATAATGTTTTTCCAAGGATTCAACATGATTAAAGGATTCAAGATTGATAGGTTGATTAACAATACTATAAGATGAATGATTAATGGAATAGTGAGGATCATCTTCTTGAGAAAGAGAAGAAATGAAAAATAAGTCCTCATCAATGGACTCTTAAACCTTAGAAATAGTTGTCAGATCAGATTCATGAATTTGGTTTTCAGATTTTTTGACTTCAATTGGGTTAACAGGGGGAACCCAACAAGTTACGAGAAAAGGAGGAGGATAAGGAATAAAAGGGGTTGTATTTTCCTCCTCAAAATATTGAAGTTCCCCTTGGGAAATACCATATGAAAGATCTGATTTAACAGACTTACTTGAAATCCTAACCAAGAATCGGAATTTCTTATCCAAATATTCCCAACCACATCTTCATTAAGAAACTCATAACAAATGTGAAGAAACCTATCGAAAAAATCT
Organism: Pinus taeda; assembly: GCA_000404065.3. Taxonomy (NCBI): domain Eukaryota; kingdom Viridiplantae; phylum Streptophyta; class Pinopsida; order Pinales; family Pinaceae; genus Pinus; species Pinus taeda. The sequence goes on from APFE030992747.1 coordinate 12,712, forward strand.
TTTAAAGCTTGATCTGATTTCATCCTAAGTTGGTCAATATTGTCGTAAACATCTTGATATTCATACCTATCAAAAACTTCACAAAGTGCATTAACTAGTTGATTAAAAGAATGGATATAAGAAACAAGTAAAGAATAACACCATTTCTTGGAACAACCTTCCAATATAAGGTAAATCAACCTAGCAAGGATATCTTCAGAATAAACTCCATTTGAAAAATAGAATTGAACAAATTTGACGACAAAATCAAGGATGGTTGCTTGACCCTTTCCATCAAAATTTAAATGTCACAAGTTATGTAAAACTTTTACGAGGATTGAAAGATCCAAAGCCTTAGAAAAGCACCTCAAGATTATGATTTGGGATGAAGCCATTTAAGATTAGATATTGACATAGACTTTACGGGCACAACTTGTCATCTGGCCCTCCTTCTAGTACTAGAAGGTTGTCAGTGGTGGATACCACCAACATATAAGGGGTCTCACCAATGTGACGTCCCAATTAGACCTCACACCATTTGGTATAAGAGCCCCATCTGGATATAAGGTTCAACCACCATTGCAAGTGATTTTAAAGGTATGCTGCAAAACACACACAAGAGATCACAAGCATAACCTTGGGGTAGAAAGTGCGTAAGCTTTATGAGCCGATGAATGTAGAGTGTAAATGGAAGCTTTAATGACAAGGAAAAAGTGACGGGCCTCTAATAGAAAAATATTAGTATTATCTTAAGAGAGGCACGCAAGAGAAAATGAGAAAGAATCATTGATTAACATGAAAATTAGTTCACAAGATAACAACAATCATTTAAACACATAGAAACACCCATTCAACAAGATTCATATCTAAATCAACAAATGCATTCATTCTCTTTAGTATGTGTAACATAAAAATAAACCACAAACATCTAAAGAATAGTCTTACAACATTTACAATACATGCATGAAATAGGGATTTCTCCAAGAGATTTTGATAATTAATGAAAGATCCAAGTACATTGTTACATTGATGAAACACT
>APFE030992752.1:0-28730 GCA_000404065.3 Pinus taeda
TAACTCGATTCTTTTCAATTTTAGAGAGTCTAAAAAGAGACAGAAAGGAAACTCCAATATTCCTTTTTCGTAATGTAATCCCTTAAGTCCGAAAAAGTGTAAAATAATATGAAAGGGATGACTTTTCGATAGTTTTAATGAGCTGAACAAGACAAGCGCTCGCTCTTTTTGAGTAATGATCCCTCAGGTCCAAAAAAGATTAAAATCTAGAGGAGGGATGGCACTTCCAATCACTTTAACGAGTTGGGGAAGCCAATTGCTCAGCAATCTTTTCATATTTTACGAGTCAGACGAAAAGAGCTTAAAGGAGGCTCATTTTTTGAGGAACGAGTGATTTTTTCGGATAGCAGCTAGTTCGAGGTAAGTTTGGAACTTTTCAATCACAACAGTGTAAAGAAGGTGGCTAATAGGATCACTCATTACATCTGTTCCTCAAAAGGGGTAAATAATCAAATGAAGGCATATGATTGGCTAAAAAAGAGTGGAGGTGATTGTAAGAACACAATGAAGGTTTAAAAGTTGATAATTATGTGATCGCAATGGTTATTTACCGAAGGTGCGTTCATTTTTTAATGAGCTTAAACTCTAGTGGAACATATGCTCATTGCTAGGTTTATTTTTTAACGAGCTTGAACTTCACATAAAACTACTCGTGCCAGTCGTATAATAAGGATGTCTTATTGATAGGTTCATTTTTTAGGGAGCTTGCCCCATTCGAAACTTTGCTCCAGAGCCTTTTGTATACAAGATAGGAATGACCAACTACTGTCCTAGGGGTTAAATAAATACCAAGGTTAGGTAGGATAGTTTCTTAGTGAGAAATGTATCCTTTACTTTGCATTTGCAAAGGTGAATGGTTGATCAGACCAATCACCTAACTTAAGCAGTGGAAGTTAGTAGAAACTACAGGGTTAGAGTTATGCTGGTCGCTTTTCACTTGCGTACAAAAGGTTTGCATGCCCCCAGGTATAAAGTAGAGTTTCCAGGTCACCATATGGAAGTTCTTGCATTAGCAAGATTGCTCCATCCGTGTCGTAGACAAAACACTTCCTTGGCGATGTCCATCAAAATGGATAAAGGTGAATTTTGTCAATCCCAATCACATAACCTTTAATGAGGGAATCCTTTTCCAGTCTAATCCCATTTTCCTACCTAAATGGATGGGTGTGTCAAACTAGTCCTATATCCTCCATGGAAACCTACCATATACCTAAGGTTTTCTTGCCGAAGCAGACTAGGGTGCATGCCCCTTGGGTTTCAGTCACAATCACCGAACCACTCGCGCTCATCAAGTGGATGGACTGGAGATTGATGAGACATTCCTTGCACAAAAAGACCAGTTAGGGATGGCATTTGACTATTAGCTATGTGTAAACTGGGGAATGAAAGCTAGTCTATGAGCTAGACCACTTTGCCTTCACACGGAAAACACATCACTCAAAAGAGTGTGGAAACAATAGCTCCCATGCTATAAATGTAGTCATGCCCAAGGAGTAGATTGTAATCTAAAGGTCCTTGGACTACCATCATGTTTAGATGAATGGTTTTCCTTCTCAAAGTTATAGGCAAATTTGGAAGGATCCCTAACGGTCGACTGGTTCCTTTGTTGAAGCCTGTCATATTTCGAATCTCAGGCATAAGCGATGGCGAACCAAGTGATTTCCAAGTAGTTGAGGAAAGGATACTCACAGAAGCCCCTTCATCTATGATAGTACCAACCATGATCATTCTGTAAGCTTGTACTATGATCCGGAATGGTACATTAGATGGTAGGCGGGGTCTACTTAGCAGATTCCAATCGAAGGAAACGACTAGATGTTTGGAGGTGGGACTGAATAAACGGGTGGATTAATCTCTGATGAACTTCCTTCCTGTGGTAAAGGAATGGGTAGATTTCCCCCATGTTCATTAGAGTTTGTGTTTATGAAAAGAATTTGAAAAATGTTGTTCTCATTCTCTTTGGTGATGGTATCATTTGAAGGTGGATCCTCTGAAGACAAGATTGGGTCGACTGCTGTCTTGACATATTGACTTTGGCCCAATGTGGACTCAGAGGGTTTATCTTCAATGATAGGTGATTTGACCGACAAAAAAGGTGTGTCAATCAGATTTTCAACTAGCGATGGACACAACAAGAGTTTCTTGTATCCAAGAGGAAGTCACTGCGGTGAAGCAGGATAATTATCCAAGACTCTTTTAGCTTCGTCTAGGAAGGGACAATGGTGGAGGGCATGATCACCTTCACACAGTCTACAAGGAAATTTAGATCTGCCTTTCCATCCATTGACTTCATTTTCACTAGTTGACGGTGTACTCTCAACATGATCATTAGAGGTTGATGTCACCAGATTGTGCAAGCAAGGAGACCAGTCCCTTAAGATCCGCGGGATGTAAGGACAATCTCGATGATAGTGGTCCCCTTTGCAAATGACACATGGAGATTTAGGTTTGGATGGTGCAGTGTGTGGATTTTCGCTAGATGATGTTTGGTTGCCCCCTTTTGTTGTTGGCTTCTTCTTCTTCTTCTCCTTCCCTTTCTTCTTCTTCTGAGTTACTTGGTTTTTAGTTTTACTAGCTTCACCAAGCGAAGAGGAAGAAAGAGAGGTAGAAACAAATGAAGTAGAAGGTTGGAGGGTAACTCTAGTATCATCTAGCTGCTAATTTGATTACTCAGGAATGATAGTGTTTTGAACGACAGAGGTCGATAAAAGCCATACCGGCAGGCCAATTGTCAGTCTTGGAAGGGACAATGTGGCCATATGAGGTGCACCAACATCTCCCCAAGAGGAGAAGGGACTAGGATTTCCCCCAAGAGGAGAAGGGACTAGGATTTCCCCCAAGGGGAAATCCTTGATTGGCAAACTCCATTTTCTCAACCTAAGACCAACGAGAGAATAGTGATGTTATTCCGATTAAAATAAATTTTATGATGCTTTGACACAACTTGCTTTTTCAATTTTTAAGAGTCAAGAAAAAGCTAAAGATGACTCTAGTCACCTTCGATTTTTAATGAGCCAAAAGTGACAAGTGCTCAGATGGAGCTTTTCTCTTAAGGATTTTGAAAAGGAATGAAAGTGACTACTCTGGAAATCTAGACAGAGGGATTACCAAACAATTGCAAAACTACAGAATAATTTTTACTGTAAGACAGTCAATCTTCCCGAACGCTGTGTTCAGTGCATTGCAATTGATAGGGCGACAGACACGACTTCCTAAGGATAAATGATATAGCCTATTGTGGTTTCCCAATATATACTCAACGGTACATGGGAGCACAAGACCATATTGGCACTTGTCGTCTCAAAGAGGAGGAATCACCCAACCTATGATGAAACCGATAGTTACCAGGCTTTACGACGCCGGAATACGTCTCTAGCCTAGACTTCTAAATGTTGTGCGTTAGGTTCCAAAGTGTTTTTATGTTCATTGAATTTATTTTACAGTTGATATTTCCTAAGAAGTTTGCCTTTAAGGTTCACCATGTGATGTAGATATACAAATCCTAAATATGCAATCTAAGATGATAAACAATCATTTACTTTATTTTTGCAATGAAAATCCTAGCTACTAAGGAAAGAGAAGCAAAATTCTTTCAACATAGAGCAGAGAGCACACACTAAGATGCACTGTCCTAAATCAATCTCCACAAGTAGTCTAAATGCAAATGCACATGCATGTATTTTTTTCTACTTTCTTAATGTGTGAATGACAAAAAGAATGCTAAGTAAAGATTTGAACTATTTTTCTTTCAAAGCGACAGTACTAACAATTTTCTTTTCAAAATCGAAAGGAAGACGAAGATGACACTTTGCAATTTCAAATTCAAAAAATGAAAGGAAGACTAAGATGATACTTTGCGATTTTGAATTCAAAAAATGAAAGGAAGACTACTTTGCAATTTCGAATTCAAAAAACAAAAGGAAGGCTAAGACGACACTTTGTGATTTCGAATTTGAAAAATGAAAGGGAGACTAAGAATTAAACTTTCAATTTCAATTTGAAAACTACTTTTGACACTTCAAAGAATTGATGATTCAAATAAAAAACAATGGCAAAAGTGTAATCGACTATCAAAAAGAGGGAGACTCTTTTCTTTGACTCGAAACGACACTTGCAACACTTACAAATCAAAAGATGACAGTTTGATTAAGCTACTATTTGCCAAAAGAGAATTGTAAATGGCGAAAAATACATAAAAACATTCACAATTATTTATACAATGGAGGTTGAATAATGCAAAGGAAGGGAGTTTCAATAGTGATATACTGATCACAGACAACAAAACTACTGAATAAAGCTGAAGACAATGAAGAAAAAACCAAAATATGGAGGCAGAAACAGTCTTATTTTATCATCGCACTTGTAACACAGGGAAATAGGGATGCATCTCACCTATAGGACAGGGGAGGTGCGATGCATCTGGACTATCAAAGGGAGATAGTGCGATGGTCCAGGGATGAGACTAGGCTTGGTTTTTGCTCACAGTTTGTAGCCTAGTTCAGGGAGTTAAGCCAAGCTAATGATAGTTAGTAAATACAAAGTACATGGGCTAATCTAATGAGGTTACTTGAGCTACCACCAGGGCACTTAAGATGTTTGCAAGTCAGTTGTTCAGTTCATAAACAAACCCAGAGATTAACTAAAGCAGCATTGATCTACTTTGCACTTGCATAACAAATGCAGTTCAAATGCTAGCTGGCTTAACTTCAGGCTCCATCCGTAGTTTATGAAGCAAACAAATAGAGACAAGCAATCAAACTATTTTCTCCCTAGTGGAGTCGCCATTTTGTTATCAGGAAAACTAGTGTCCAGTCAGAGCTGCTAGTCCCACTAAGAAGGGTAGCTATCTTAGAAACAAAAAAACTAAAGTTACTTTTGTTTTCCTTTATGAGAGATAGATGAGAGAGAAGCAGAGAGTACCAACCTTAGTGTTTCGCTTGGCTCCTTGCTTGTTTCCTCCCTCCTTTGACAAAGCTTCACCACTCCTTCCTTGTCCCGCTTCAAAGAGCACATGTAGAGTCAAAGCAGCATAATATCATCAAAGCATAGAGATCTATAACCATAAACAATATAGGATCAAATGTATATTAACCATACAAATGCATATATCAATACAAGATTTAGAGATATACAAGAATATGAAGGACAGCTCAAATAGCTTTATTGATAGAAGTAGTAGAAGAGAGGATTACAACCCATTGGTCTGACCCAGTGCCATCCCCCCAGCATGAAATCCCTCTTCACCTCATGAAAAGCTTAGATCACCCAACAATACAGTGTTGCACAGAGAAACCAACAACACTTCCTTACAACATACAAAATTCCATCCTTTTGATCTCTAGGATGAGGGATCCATATATAGATGTTTGTAGGTGGGTGAGTCAGCTTCTAGGATTTTGATTAGTGTCATCTCTCTGATAGTTCTTGGTTCCACTTCGAGATTTCATGATCTCTTACTCATCCCTGGGTGAATTCAGAGAGGCAAGTGTCAAATGGGCAGTTTCGAGAAGATTCTCTGATTTTCCACCTAGCCAACTGCCTCTGCCATTTGTCTATTCTTTCTCATCGCACCCTACAGAAGGGCTTTCTAGTATGCATCACACTTTTTGCATGTGACAAGTGAGATGCATCACACCTTTAGCACTGAGCAGCCTATATGGTCCTGTTTTAACTAGTTTTGAGTAGTTTTTTAGGGAGAACTTCTAGGAGATGATGTAATCAGCTAACCTTGCTCCTTTCGGGCATGAAACAACACTTTTAGAGACTTATAAGTCCTTGGTTTATGGACATATGTGATTGGGGTTGCAGTGCCCAAATATTTCTATAACAATCTGCTTCCTGAAACTTCGAAAGAAGAGGCTCGTTTCTTGGAACTAATCCACTTGGATGAAACCCATCGTGATGCCGCGTTGGCTAACGAAGCACATAAGAAATGTGTCAAGGTGAAATATGACAAAAATGTCAAGCTTCATGTCTTCTTAGAAGGTGACCTAGTCTTACTTTATGATCAAGACTCTGACAAATTAGGAGTAGGTAAATTCGAACCATTATGGATGGGCCCCTACATTGTTAAACGGATATTGACAAAAGGAGCCTACGAGTTAGTCGATTATGATGGGATTCCATTATTGCAGCCCCAAAACGGGTTGTATCTTAAACATTACTACACTTTATTAAGTGTAGTAAACTCATTGTATATATGCTTTTATTGCATTTTTTAGTGTGTTTTCTTTTAGAGTTCTCATTTTGGTTAGATAATCCACGTTGCATTTGTTGCAGATGTCAGACTTGTTGGAACCGTTTGTTGGGTACACCAATGGAGCTAGTCGTAGTACACAGAACCTATCTTCTGCGACTTGGGCCATTTTTGCTCCAAGCAGTGAGTTAGTGAGTTTCAAGGGGGTATGTATTGGTCGATCGACGAACAATATCATTGAATATAGCGCGTTGATTGAACTTCTCTCTGATACCATTTCACATGGCATACGCTGACTCATTGTTAGGCTAGATTCACAACTCGCCATTCTACAGCTTACTAGCGTTTATTCCATTCGGAACCCAACTATTTATCACATGTTCCTAAGAGTTAGGATTTTGGAAAGATAGTTTGATTCCATTCAATATCAACACATTTCGAGAAACTTAAACACATTGACTGATTCATTAGAAAACTATGTGTTGGATAGACATTTACAACATTTTTAAAGAAAGCATTTTACATCAACATTTGCATCAGGATTGCATAACTTAACCAAAATAAAACTCTAAAAATAAAAAATATATAGCTATTTATAGTTTTTTTACAAAATTTTTAGTGTCCAAGACAAAATTGAAACTAAAAAATGAATGCAGAAAAGCATACTAGACTAATGATGTTGGTGATAACATGTCACCACCTATGCGATCATGCCCAGGAGCCTAGTCCATCGACTTGGCACGCCAGTAGTATGGCGCTGTAACCTCAAATGTAACTCATTGGTCCTAACATCTTGAATACTGAGAGTGAGGCCCTCGATCTAATCCTGCAGCACTACTAGGGTCTCCGATATGTCCAAATCCCAAAGGATGGCCCTCCCTATAGCCTCTCTTGCTGGAGTGTCATCTGCTGCCTGTGGGCATGCCACTGGTCACACTGGTCCAATATTTGCATGCACATATAAGTTTGATGAGCCTTGGTAGCATTAAAAAAAACACAAAAACATTATAAAACTGATAAACAAAGATATGGTCGACTCCACTGCTCACCAGCTAGTAATGCCAAAGCTGGGTCACCTCAGAAATCCATCTTGATGTATGGATATGCCATAAATACCATCTCTTGACAATCAAACCACTCGAAAAAGGCATCAGAGAAGGAAATCTATGACTGACCGACATGTCTAGCCATATGATCAACTCATCTCTGCATCCACGGTTCCCTCGGTGCTGGCAATGCTAGTGAAATGTTCTAAGGCTGCATCAGTGGAATCCTCTCCAAAGTAAAAGCAGTCAATATGAAACTGTAGCCAAAATTCTTGGTTCTTCCATTCTTTACTTTGGGGAGTTGTTCTTTTATGATAGGAAGTACTGCCTCACACCAGTTGAACACCTTCAATTTTAGGCATTCCAGGGCATACTGCATGTAAGATCTGTTCGCCAAATGAAGGGCCACGTTGCCAGCCAATCTAGAAAAGGTAAATAAAATGGTCCTCAAGGGTCGATCAGTGACATCCCAGATATTGATCTTGCCATCTCTACTGGGTTGAGATCCATCCTTGCAGAACTAACGAATGTAATCTTTCACGGATTCACCCCCACAAGTGAATCCTGAAAGTGAAAGAGGAGCACCACACCTCGACAATCCCGTCAGAAAGTAGATGTCCTCGACTATGAATGGAATATATCTACCTTTTATCTAGAATACCTGGTCAATCAGATCCCAAGCATTGAGAAGATACTACAACAAACTTATTTGTTGCCTCATGCTAGATATATGGAAGAACTTCAACAAACCAGAGTTTCTTAATGCAGTAATTGTGCCCTAGTCATGTTAAGCAATCATGTCCTCTTCTTCATGTTTGCGTTCACACCATGTGACAACCATCTTGATCCAACAAAAATCTGAAAAGTAAACAAAAGATGAGTTAGGATCCAAATTTGAGCAAAAATAGGCAAAAATTTGATGAAAAATCACTGTGTAAAGATGCCCTTCTGCGTCCATCACACCCTGCCTTTGAGCAAGGTGGGATGCGTACTGACTAGCCAGTTGGTAGCTCAGTATGAATTTCACATTTAAATACTGGCTAGGTGCGATGATTGGGAAATGATATCTTCAAACCCCAAGGGCCCAGAAATGTGAAAAAACTTGCTCAAAATCAAGGAAAGATGGAATGAAAATGAAGAGCTTAGGGTTAGCTCCTACCTGGTCCTGATGGGAATAGTCCACCAGATGTCCCAAAATTGTCTCGTGAAATTTGAGGGGGAAAACCACTCTAGAGCACCAAAATCACAAATTTGAAATGAAATGATGAAAGTGAAAGGTAAAACTACCTTTTATGTTTACTATTCATGTACTTCAAGTAAAATGTTAGTTTTAGTTCATTTTTCGTACATATATATGCATTTCTAATCAATTTGATGGAGTGATTGAGTAGGTTGAACGATCGACAAAAGAATCTGATGTGCTAAACAGTGAACTGAACATCTTTGACCACCGATTCAAGCATAATTTTATCATTTCAAGCTTGTGTAAAAATGAAATTGACAACCAAGCATAGTTCCCCCATGGTTTAAGCTCATTAAAAAATAAACCCACTACTGAGCACAGTTCCCCCATGGTTCAAGCTCGTTAAAAAATAAACCTATCACCGAGCATAGTTCCCCCATGGTTCAAGCTCGTTAAAAAATGAACCCACCTAGAGTAATTAACCTTTGTGATTGCCATGCTATCAACCTTTTGAGCCTTGGTTGTGTACCTCTCATCACCTCCATTCTTTTGGCCAATCATATGCTTCCACTTGGTTTTTTACCCCTTTTTGAGGAACATCTGAGATGAGTGGTCCTATTAGCCAACCTCTTCCTAGAAATGACCATGTTTTGAGAAGTTCCAAGCTTACCCGGAACCAGTTGCTACCCTAGATACCACTCGTTCCTCAAAAGTGAGTCTCCTTTAAACTCTTTTCACACTGCTTAAATATGAAAAGATTGGTTGAGAAATTGGCCTTTCTAGCTTGTTAAAGTGATTGGAAGTGCCATCCCTCCCATACATTTTAATCTTTTTCAGACCAGAGGGATTATCTGATGAAAAAGTTCGAGTGCTTGTCTTTTTCAACTCATTAAAGTGATCAAAAAAGTCATCCCTTTCGTATTATTTTATCCTTTTTCGGACTTAAAGGATTATGCTACAAAAAATAACTTCTAGAGTTTCCTTTTTGTCCCTTTTCAAACTCTCTAAACATGAAAAGGACCGAGTTATCCTTGTCATTAAACTCGTTAAAACAATAGCGACAAACTTGTCCACCTAGACAAGAACGAGTTTCATTATCGCTAGATTCATTAAAACATAGTGACAGGTTTTCCCTAAGGGAAAATTATAGAACAAGCATATGTTATCCTCCTCAAGCTTGGAAAAAATAAAGAGGTAATGGTCAGCAGTGATTGGGGAAAAAGGGAAGAAAACTTGAAAACTTTATGGTAGCAGGTCGCTCTTGAACATGACACTTTCAATCCATCAACATTACTGAGTTGGGTTGGGTTTTTACGTTCACCAGTCATATCACCATTGGTCTTTCACACCATCCATATTTTGTGGTTAGCACTACCAATCCATCTCAGTGTCGTTGACATGTTAAAGAGAAGTCATTCAGTTGAGAAACCATAAACCCAGTTAATGCCTCATCCACTACAATACCTTCAACCTTAATTTTTCATGACTGTCCTTCCTAAACCTTCTATCATCAGATCGTTTTCACCTCTAGAAATAATTTGCTTCTTTTCGTGTCGTAGATGTGGGATACATTAAGGCCCTCCTATGACGGTTCACTTCTTGTTGACATCAGCTCATTATCCAAGAAGTTAACTTAGAAACACCCCTTTTAGTGCTTTGAAGCTTGCATGCCTCAATGGAAAGTTTCTCACTTTCGGCGATACCTTGTCATCATGTCAAAATTGAGCATGTGGTTACCTCGTGTAACCAGTTTGGCCATCGTTCTATTTCCTCATCTGGGTGCAGGAGCTTTCGCGCTCCCACGAGAGTCTGCCATCCACTATTGGATTCACCAGTCCTGCTCCCACATGGTTATCTTGTATATATAGTCTAGATCGTCATCACTATCGTAGTCACACACTGGCTCTGTGTAGCGTGATCCTTTTGCAAGGTATAAAGGTACCACTACGCATAGTGATCTTTTCTCAAAAATCATCTTGCGCTTCTTTAGTTATCACTCCATTCATGTTAGTGGCCCAATCTATTCCCAGTAGCGCGGGATAGGGATTGTTGTCATCAACAATCTCTATCACTTCGAAATCTACTATCATGCTCACACCTTCAATATCTGCCATTATTCCCTGCAATCTTCCCATAGGTAGGATCTTTTGTTGGTTCACCATTTGCAATTGAATAGGAGATCATTGCAGCGCAGGCCTGCCCATGCACTCTCACGTCTGCTTTGGCAGGACATTCATGTCCGATCCTAGATCCAAAATCACTTGATCCATTTCATATTCCCCAATCTGTATGGTCAATCTCATCTCTCTTCTTGTTCACGTTGTGTGCTTTTTGAGCTTCCAGACTACATGTGGTTCTCCTGGTGTGGCTCTAGCACATCTAGTGATGATTTCTTGTAGCCCCTTCATAGTTTTGATGTTGCGCAGTAGCTTCATGGATGTCTCTAAAAATGTAGTGAGCATTGATGGGTCCATTTCCGGTTCTTGTTTGTCTTTACTTCCTGAAGTGGAGGCATCCACAAAGCTCTTCTTAGCTTCCATGAATGTCTCCTTAGTGCGTTCTAAATCAAATTATGGTTGCTTTGTTGGATCCTTGCAAACCCAAGCACTCTCTTCGGGTTGCTTGCCTTTGTCATCTCCTATTGTGATACCACTTCGGAGCACGATATTTACATTTGGATCTTCCTCGCACAACTTAGACCTCATCATTTGTAGGTTCTGAGTTGGGAGAGGTTGGAGTGCTCCTTTATCGCACAGCCTCACTATCATCGTGGGACATTCCTCCATCTCAGGATAAAACTAGGTACAACACAAGCATGATGGTCTCATTGGATTTGTACAATCACATGCATAATTCCCTAGCCCTTTGTAATTGTAACATATTGGCTATCCGTGACCTCTTCCTGGTCCCATTCCACCTCAAACTTGTCCACGCCCCTTAAATCCAGTGCGTGCCATCCCTACATTTTGATTGAGGGCCCGTGTTTCAGTCTGAATTATGTAGGTAGGAGTCTAATCCATCATTAGTTCATAAATTCTATAGGTACGCTCATCGTGGCCTACTGACTTGTAGAAATTACAGAACAACTACTGGGAATTCTACGTATACTTCTGTAATAGATGGCAGTTATCTATAGAATGCTTCCCTTTTATCTGAAAAATTGCACACCATAATGCAAGCGCCGCACTCGGTCCTGCTTGTGTCTCTAGTCTCAATGGCATTGGTCCTCCTCCCGATAGGTAGTTTGCGAAGACTGGACAATGGTCCTTGTCATGTCCCTAGCCTTTGCACTTTACGCACCATACCTCCTCACACGCTTCTAGGCGAGTTATCCTGTCTTGTTTCAAATTTTGCATCTCAAGGCACAAGCTTTTCAACTACGCATGGATATGTTGAACTCCCAGGCTAAGATCTTGTATCAGGGTCTCATTCAGTCTCTTTTGCAATCTCCAAGGCCTCGGCCTGAGTGGTTAGCTTCTGTTGTGAAAACACGTTCCTTAGATACGACGTTAGCGATGCTACATACCATGCGTGGTGTTGCCCGTCCATCAAGGTCATATTGGCTTCACGAATTGTACACTTCAGTCTCTCATCTAGATCCCAAGGGGTCTTGCCTAGAAGCATCGTGATTTCCTTAAATCCAATGATCGACTATGTCTCTGATTTTGGCCTACTAAATTCCTTTCTTAGCACAGCTTAGATATTAGCAATTCTTGTGTTCAGATTGTCATTGGAATTCTTAATATACCAAGTTAGTGTTTGATCTTGCAGAGTGTTGACCAACATTGCCTTCTTTATATTTTCATCCGTGACTCCTTGCGCTTCCCATACAGCCCTTACCACGAACCAAAACTGGTCTAGAGCTTCATTCCCTACTCCTTTGAACATCGGCAACTTTATTGCACTTACCATATTGAACTATGGTGGTGGCGGAGGTGGTGTGGGCGAAGACAGGGGTGAAGATGGTGTAACTGGTGGTGGTGTAGGTGGGAGTGGTATGTGTGGAATTCACTTCTTTATCAAACTGATCGTACTTCTTGGTGAAACCTTCGTGATCTCTTCCTTGCTTTCTTGTGGAGGTGAAATCAAGGGGCTAGTTTCTAGTTTTGTGCTACCTTTGTTTTTGTATATCCTCCCACTTCTCATAGCCCCAAACATCAATTTATTTGCATAACTTGCTTTTCACATAGTAGCATTTTAATCCAAGTGTTCAAAGATTTAATGTACTTACCTCACAATCCTTTGAGGAAGTTTTGTTCTACCTCGCTATAGCTGACTGAAATATCTATCGCAAACTCGGTGATAAATACTCCTATAATTCGATTGAGCCAGTGATCCACAGCGTGCACGATATTATCTTCTGATGCTTCTAGTCTGCACACCAACTATGGAGTCCACACAATAGGTTTGTCAAGCCTACACCTTCCTTGATTGTTTGCTAGCTTCACAATTTAATTGTACAACTTAGAGGGGAAGGATGCAAAGAAAATTTCATGGATTTCCATATATAAGTAACAATCTAACCACTTTTTCTTTGATAATCGTGGATTCTTGTTTTCCTATGCCACGAACTTGTGAATATTTCTATCCAACCACTCTTCAATTCCTTTCTTTTTCAGATTACAGTGATACGACATCAGACATCTCTATGCAGATCCCAGTTCCAGCAACAGAACCATTTGTTGGCTTATTGGGGCTTGACCCAGGTTCAGAGTTAAGTTAGCCAAATGAATCCCAGTACTACTAGCCCTTTCGGCAACAGTCTGTGGAGCGCGGACTGAGGTCTCACCTGAAGTAGTATGGGAGGGTGCTAGAACTAGGTTTCCGCACCCTGGAGATGTCTGAGGAGTTCAACTAGTTCGCGGTTTGACCCTGCGTACAGGTTGCTTCGCGTACTTTCCCATACGTCGTAGCCTAATATGTTGCCTTTACGCAACCCTACCCAGGGGCTGAACATCACACTCTACGTTATTACCCAAGACCTTACTCGTATTCCAACATTAGTTAATTAGCTTTGCCTACTTGCGTGATTTAAGTTATACTTACCAATATAAACCATTCATACAAGTGCGCGTAGTAAATAAACAATATATTTTCAACTCATATCAATCATTCATTAACCCAAGAATAGTTACACAGAATTATAACAAAACTTATCTTTTTTAATTCTTTCCTTGGTTATAGACACGACTTCGCCCTGCGCACTCAGCTGCAGGGGTCTGCGCACTCAGTTTTGGACTACTAGGCCTCTGCGCACTTAGATACAGAGCCTTCTCCTACTCTACGACCCAAAGACACACTTTACTTGCAGCTTAATCACTTAGACTTTTTCCTACTTCTCCCTTTTTTCTTTCACACTTAGAGCCTTGCTCTATTTATACAATCCCATGGTCTACAGACCATGGGTAGGTTTATCCAGATGACATTACATTACAACACTAGGGTGGACAATCCTGTGACTCTATCATACTTTCATGCCCCATGCCTGCAATTCGCGTAGCTTGACAACAAGATTCAGTCAAAACTTGGGCTTTGAGCCCCAAAACATGCCTTGGGGGGATTCCATGCCCAACACTGATTGACATGAACACTCCCTATGCCAGTCAAGGACATATGGTTAGTTCTATGGTGAGTGGGAATCCTAAAGGAGGTCCCAATCAATCCATGGGGGAACCTGACTCACAACCTCAAATGAGTCAAGGGGGCACTAATCCTGAGGGAAATTCTATACCAAAGCCTAATAATCCCTATGGAAATCCACATTACAATTCCATACCCCAAGGCAACTACTATACCACGCAACCTGTGTATAATATTAGGAATCACATGATGGGAGGACTGCAAGGATCCTCAAGTCATATGTCATTTCCTTGGTCTAATTCGGGGGCATCACACACTCTGCCTTTCTTGGCAACACTTGATATCCCTGACTTGTACAAACTTACAAATGATGCCATCTATCATAACTTACTCTCATTGCCAAACCCGCATAAAATACTGACAGACATCCCTATGTCGAAGGGAAACAAGGGGAGGATTCAAGTACCATATCACCACCTATCATCTTTGATGTGTTTCTAACTCCATGGTGGATGATAGTATTCAGTTACGTCTTTTTCCCCGCACCCTTACTGACAAAGCAACCAAGTGATGCGTTGAGTTACCACACGCATTAGTCAATACCTTTAGAGATGGAATTCTTAAAGCACTTCTAACTACCCATCCACTATGAAATTGGGACAGAACTCCTCACTTCATTACATCAGGATACCGCCACCCACATCTCTAATCATATACATGAATGGAGACGTAAGTGGAGGTTAGTCAAAGCTCCCCTCCAAGACTATCTCTTAGCGAATTGGTTCTGTAAGTCTCTACTCCCCTAAATTGCTAAGGATGTCGCCTTAGGTGGTGCGGTCACAGAAGACCAATCCATATGTCGTGCCCAACACCTAGATCTGATATATTCACAGTCTGGCACTCTTTACGATGTAATTCCCAATGCCCCTCGCAACTCCAATGCCCTCGCTACTTAGCAGCCCAGAGCACATGCCGATGGGATTATCGATGAAACCTCTGAGGATGTTGTAAAACAACTCAGTGGTCACATTGCCCAAATGTCAGTGGACCCCTCTACCAAATCGACTTCTCTTCCTATCACTGCGATAAAATCTATGCAGTCTACGTAAAAACCTAGTGGTAAGAACAAGAAGAATAAGAAAAATACTTCTCCTTCTAAGGAGCAGTCAACAAAGTGGCAAAACCCAAAGTAGAAGGTTGTTGTGCCCCCTAACGATGGAAAGAATAAACCCACTAGATTCCCTTGCAAAACCTGTTCTGAAGACTAGATGACCTATCGTTGCTCGCATCTTTAGGAATGCACAGATTTCATTGCTAAAAAGGATACTAGTAGGATCCCCTTTGTCCTAAATAATCCTTTCCCTACTCAGTAGCAGCAACACCTTATTGCAAACCAACCCCAACACCCGCAAGGGGGCAAGGTGGTTCACAACATCCTTCAGCTGGTGAAGGACCCTCTACTGTTTACACCTTTGAAATGGTAGATCTATAGACCAAAGTAAAATATTATGGAGCTCTTGTCGCTCATGTAGAGGAACCCTCCTCAAGTCAAAACCCATCACCACCCAATGATCTTCATATCAAAAGGCTGGTTGTTCACCTTGTGATTTCCCACCCTAAAAGGGCACTTCGATGCACAATGCACAATACATCTTCATGTGCCACCCAAAACGACAGCATTGTAGAAGACTTGGCGTAAGTGCCATCGTCTATGTTGGTGCTCGAAGTATTACAAACATGTATAGCACAAAGGAAAGCTTTGCTTTCGACCATTGGTGGTATCAACCCATAGGATTCCATGCTTGCAATTTTCGACATGGAAAAGTGTAAACCTCCCCTTTCTCACCAGCTTGCATTTTAGGTGAAAATGTTTTCGAAAGGTAAAGGTATACATAGAACTATCATCGATGAAGGTGCTTCTACCTACGTCATGCCGGCTTCATGTTGGCTCACTTTGGGTTCTCCAACCCTATCCCTATCATCCAATTCCATTAAAGCTTTCGACAGCCACACTTCCATCCCAAAAGGTTACCTAGCTAGCTACCCCATCACCTTGTAAGGGAAAATGGTAATGGTGGACATCAAAGTTGTAGATAAAAAGCTTGACTATAATCTCTTGTTGGGTTGTAGTTGGATTTATGCCATGATGGACATCGTGTCTACTATATTTCACGTCATCTTATTTCAATTGGATGGAAAGATAGTCACCGTGGACCAACTATCATTTTGCACCCCTGATTATTCCTCGTTACCAAGCGAATTTGTACCTCTAGTGGGTTGTGTACCTGACTCTTACATTAGTGTCAATACCAGTCTACTGAAGGCTTCTTCCCTGATGGGTTGTTTCCCTCTTCTGTTGCCAAAAGTTCCACAAACGGTCAATATGGTTTCATCCATTCCTCATGAACCGACCAATCCATAGATCCTACCGGCTCCTTCAGACATTGACACTTATAGAGAACAAATGCCATTGTCACTAGTTGAATTGGTCTACCAAGCCATTCAATCTACATCCTAATCTCTGGTCACTTTGGTTATGGCCAATGGTACCACTACCCCTTCCATAACTGCTCCTTCTTTCAATCCACTCAATCAAGTCCTACCTACAGATGAAGCTATTAGAGAAATCATGAGTTTATAAGAGTGACCTTGTTACAAATCCATTTGGGCACATCAAATCCCAACATCCATATTAGTGTTTTAGGGCTCATCAAACCCTAATTTTAGTTGATTCATGCCCTAAACAAGTCACCCATTTGAATGCCTCCTTCCCAGACAGTTTCATGACTTGAAGACATCCAAAAATAGCCTCTACAGGGACCAGTGCAGGTAAGCCCTTGTAAAGGTGCACTACAGAGCAGTTGAGTCCACTACCAGGGTGCTCTGCAGAGCACTTAGGCTTCCTTTCACCTACGTTGGTCAAGAATGAGTGAAATTCACATAGGGTTTGCGGAATATTCTTATCTTTTGGAGTCATCTAGAAGGTTACCTCACTTATCAATTCCTATGAGCTCAAAAATGGATGAGAAATGAGTTAAGGTGCATCCTAATCTCTCATCCCTTCCTCCATGGAACTAATTCTTAGTATGCAAGGCCATTCAATGCCACCATTTATGACAAAACCTCCTTCACCTTCCTATAAATTGACCACTCATCTAATTGATCATGGGCTAGATTATGTTGAATTGTAAGGAGATAATGCTATTATGAGATTTGTCTTTGAAGCAAGTATTGTAATGCTACAAGTTTGTCATGCTTTTGATGTGATGTGGATGGGATCCAAGCTAGAGGAATGGCTTTGAATCAGACACCAATGGTTTTAACTCCTTCTTCTATCTAATAAAGTGTTTGAACCTTTTTCCCATATGTTTACAGTGTTTCATAATGCTTATATGTGTGAATTTTATTTGATTACTTTCACTTATATGCAATAGATCATATGCTTTGATCAGTTCTTTGTTTTTTGTTGTGTTTACAGTGTACTTCTCAAGCATATTAAGTACGGGAAGGAGCAACAGGATTGATACAAGGGAGACGAGAGGAAAGTGCTCCCAATTATGGGCACGACTTTCTTCTATACCTAGCAGCCTCGCCATCCTCTCTCAGAATGGTCTTGATTCAAACTCATGATAACTGTAGTGAACATGTGATATATTATCTGTGGAAAGGCCTGGCTGGGCCCAAACTGAGATATTCACATGTGGAAAAGTTGTCAATGGCAGCCGTCTTTGTTGTAAATCGCTTTCGACACTACATACTGCTGCGACAGACTGTTGTCATCGCCTTGGAGAATCCCATGAGACACATTTTGTCTCATCAAATAAAATATTCAAAATGGATCGTGATCCTCCAACAATTTGGTTTGGTTTTCACTATTGCTAAGGCGAAGAATTCCTTAGTCTTCACCAAACTTTTGTCAGATCTTCCCATTGTCAATCCTAACAAGATAGCCCACAATCCTCTTTTGGATGAAGCTGTCTATCTTATTGACACTACTAAGCCTTGGTATGGTGACCTTCTTTTCTACCTCCAAGCACAACAGTTCTGCCCCGAGCTATTTTCAGGTGACTATCGCCGCATCGGCTACCAAGTGCGACACTATCTAGTGATTAACAATATGTTATATTGTCATGGTGTGGGTACAGTTCTTCGACATTGCCTCATTCATGAAGAGGCAGAACACTTTTTAAAAGACTACCATGCTGGGACATGTGGCGGTCATGTTTCTGGCATATCTACTACATAGAAACTTTTGCACGCATGCTACTACTGGCCGACCTTGTTCAAAGATTTTGTCAAGGCAATTCGACAATGCCAACCTTGTCAAATATTCACAAAGAAAATGTGAACTCCTCTGGACCTACTACACCCGATTATCTCTGTCAGCCCCTTTGCCAAATGGGGGATATACTTTGTAACTTTAAATATCATTTCCTCTGCTAGACACAACTATATCATTGTAGTTGTGGACTATTTCACGAAATGGGGCAAAGCCCTTCCCACCTTCCAGGCCGATGGGGAAACTGCGACACTATTCCTATTTAATCAAGTCATCTATCACTTTGATGTACCCCACAAAATCGTTACAGACCATGGGTCTCATTTTCATAATCACATGATGTTTGACTTAACATCGCTGCTAGGTTTTTTCTAGGATCAATCATCCTCCTACTACCCCCAAGCTAATGGTAAAGTAGAGGCCATCAATAGCATCTTAAAGACCATGATCTATAGGTTAGTAGGGAATCATAAAACTCACTAGCATTGAATGTTATATTCAGTGCTATGGGCATACCAAACTTCAGTAAAGACTGCTAGCAGCTTCACATCTTTTCAACTAGCTAATGGCCTAGAAGTAGTTTTACCAAATGAGTGTCAGATTTCTTCCCTGCAAATTGTCATTGAACTCCTCCCCGACACTATTGCTGAAGAAGAGCACCTGCTATACCTAAATCAACTAGATGAAACCCATTGAGATACTGAATTGGCACTGAAAGCCCACAAGTGCCAGGTAAAATCCTAGTACGACAAAAAGGTCAAGCCTCATTCTTACCAAGAGGGAGATCTTGTTTTTCTCTACGATAAAAAACATGACCTCTTGGGGATAAGAATGCTTTAACACTTATGGCTAGGTGCATATGTCATCAAGAAATCCCTCTTAAAAGGGGCATATGAACTTTAGGACTGGGAAGAAGTCCTGCGCGTTGAGCCCCAAAATGGGCTCTATCTGAAAAGTATTATGCCTAGTATTTCACTCAGCATGTGCTTTGTAATTTTATGTATTTATAAGTTTTTCTTCCTTTTTTGATGTGATTAGATTCTTTTGGTATTTATTGGAGTATTTGTCTCATACGTATTTCTCGTAATGCAGATGTCTTCACTACCCTTAACATACGTAGGATACGTGGATGGTGCTAGTTGTCACACATGGCACATTGCATCAGCTGCTTGGGTCATCTACACACCTGAGTCGAAATTGCTTTGTTTCGGGGGAGTCTTTCTTGGTACTACCACCAACAATATTGCTGAGTACATGTCTGTAATTTCACTTCTCACTGAAGCATCATCAAAGGACATCTCTAATCTGCTGGTCAGGTTAGACTCTCAGCTTTTTGTTATGTAATTGACAAATCATTATCACATTCGTAATCCAACCTTGTTACATCATTATTTAGGGGTACGACTCTTGGAACGTCAATTTGAAGTTATCACATATGAACACATTCCTAGATAATTTAATACAGTTGATGATTCATTAGCAAACTATGTGTTAGATTGGAATCTATCTCATTCACTATAGAAACATGCATGAAAAGTAAGAATTTACAGAGTTAAAAATTTACAAAAGCACTTAAAAAACATTTACACCATACAAATACTAAAATGTCTGTAAATATATATAGATAGAATCCAGTCTTTTACATCAAAATATTCCAAAACTTGGATGTTTTAAGTACAAAATGGCTATTAAGCCTAGCTATAAACACCTGTTGGCTATGATAAAACACCTGCTAAAAAGAGCCTATTGCTCCTGAAATGCTAAAACTGCTTTAGCTATTCTTGAAAGAGGAACCAAAAACTGCTTAGGCACATCGACTGTGTGCCACTGCATATGAGCGAGGATCTCCCTCATAGGAAGGGGGGCACACCCATGCTCAAGCCCTCTAGGTTCCTCAGAACCTCGTGAAGATTGTCAGCATCACCCCCCCAATAGGTAGTTGGCCTCCCTGCCTCATGTGGCGGGGTTTGCTTGCAGGTCGTAATGGTGCCACATCTGTGTCAAGAAAAGAAGCTTCATGTTAGTACTTGTTCACCATTAAAATCAACTAAAAAAGTCACATAAACATTCAAAAGCTAAAAAATACTTTAAGAACTATCCAAAATCATTCTCACCTTGAGGACCCCAGTTGGTACCAGGCGACAACATCAAGTCAAGGTTGCCGATGAAGTCCATGCCCTCATAGGCATAGTCATCAATCATCAAGATCTGGCCACGAAGCCATTGGAAGAAATCTTCCTCGAAGAAATGTCGAATAGGTCCTCCTCTTGTGCGAGGATCAAGTGATCACCATCGCCCTTGTCTCGGCTCCCTTGAATTAAAGGGACCTAAGCTCATCCTTGGGCACATAACAGGTACCCTCTCAAGAATGAACGAGACTATGAGAGTGCCATACCCAAAACTTTGTTGGGTTTGAGTCTTACATGTGGTTAATTTTTCCTTCAACTGGTGAAGCACTGCTTCACACCAGTTGAACATCTGAGGCTGGACACAGTCATCTGCAAGCAACAGTTGGGCCATTATTGCAATGTGGACACTTTTTGACCCCGCCAAATGTACAATCAACCATAAAATGGCCCTCATAGACTTGGACCTAATCCTCTCTGTGGGGACTCTATTATTGACAAGTCCACTCTTAAGGATGCAGTAGGATTGAGCCAGCTCTAGGGTGGATCAAGGATCAGGCCTACCCTTGGTTAGGTTTTCTTGTGCTCCACGACACAACAAACTAGTTAAAAATTAAATGTCATAACAGTCAATGGCCAACTCATGATCTACAATCCTGAATACCTGCTCATGTTCATCCCAGCGCTGGATAATCCATCTCAATAAATCCTCCTACCCTTTCATCAGCTCCAACTTTGCATACTTCAACAAACCGTAGCGACACAAAGCAAGTATGCATGCTGGATCATTTCACATCAACAATTCCTAGCTATCATGGGCCCGTTCTCTCCATAGGCTAGTCATTATGGCTTGAAACCTGTATAAAACAACCCAAAAATCAATCAAAATGGGGCAACAAAGCTTCAGGAATCACTGCATGGGGTTTTAAACTGCACCCTCAAGCTTTAACGCTCTCCCCAGTGGTACACAGGGAGGATTAATGCCCTCCAACAGGTCGTATAGGGCATTTAACGCTCCCTAAAGGCCAACCAGAGGGTGTTAGTGCGCAAACACTGCTTTAGGGCTCCCCAGATCTATAAGAATCTACCCCAGAAACTAATGAGAAAGGTTCAAAAATACATAGAGCAAGGTTTTGGCATCTACCTGGGACTGACAACACATCAAATGGTCACCCGAATCTCCCACAATGGTCCGTGGAAAAGCTGTTCCTCTTTGTCTCCAAAGCATTCTCACAGTTCTCAAATAGTGAAAATGGTGAATGTGAAAGCTCAAAGAACTTTCTTATATTTATTTTTGGAGACATGATCTATTGAAATAATTAAAGAGGAAGTAGTCCATTCCCCATGATTTTTCATCATGCATGATCGCATATGGGTAGGAAATGTTGTTTTTTTATACTTTTTTTTTTTTTTTGCTTTTTGATGAAAGTACTTTCAGGAATGAATAACAGTAATCACTACATGCAATTCTCAATGAGCGCTTTCTTTTATGGAATTTTATCTCGCTCTAAAACTGAAAAATCCCTGAGATTTTCACTGTTGGACTCGTTAAACACATACGATGATAGTCTGAGCAACTCTTTTTCGCTCTTTTTCTAGCTCATTAAACTGAAGAAGATCATTAGAGCATTCTTTTTAGGCGATTTTTTCTCCCTCATAAAACTGAAAAAATCCTGAGCTTTTTCTTCAGGCTCGTTAAAAAATGATGAAGATGACCCGAGTTTTTGTCATCGGATGCGTTAAAAATCTATGGCAACAATACGAGCACTTACTTTTTTGGGACCATTTCTCGCTATTAAATCGAAAAATCCTTGAATTTTTCCCTTATTCGTGCCCATTAAATATATGAAGAAGGAATGAGTAGTTCTTTTACCTCTTTTTCCTTGCTCACTAAACTAAAAAGTATACTTTGAGTTTTCTTCATTTGACTCGTTAAAATTCGATGAAGGTATTGAGTTTGCCATCGTGTGACTCATTAAAAATTCACGATGAATATCGAGTTTAGCCCGTATCCTTGTACTCGTAACAAAATGAGGTCAACATCTATTGAGCATAGATTTCTCTTTATCCGAACTCAATAGATTAACTCACAGAAAAGTAACCGATCTGGGTATACTATTAAACTTTTGTCGCAACCGGTTAAAAACTATGACAAAGGGACCACCCTAGAGTCGTTCTTTACAATCTTTTCAGACTCTCTAAATATGAAAAGGCCATTGAGTTGTCTCGTCTAGACTCATTAAATTACACAAACAAGGTATAGAGTCACTCTTTTTACGATCCTTTTCAGACTCTTAAAACATGAAAAGTTTGACGAGCTTACCTACCTGGACTCATTAAACTAATCAGATAGGGCATAGAGTCACTCCTTTTGCGGTCCTTTTCAAACTTTTAAAAAATGAAAAGATCGATGATTTTACCCGTTTGGACTCACTAAACTAATTAGAAGGGGAAAGTAGACAATACAACTGTATTCAGTATTAGAAAGCCTGGTTTGGCACCAGTCATTCCCTTGAACATGGAACTCCCTCAGATAAACCTTACTTGTGACGACCTCTCAATATGAATCCTACCGTCTTATGAGTTTAGCCTAAATACCCCAATGTTCTTGCATCTCTGTATCCTAACATTCTTTGGTGTTCATGAGTATAGTGCTGCATGGTTAAAACCGTTGTCGTGCCTTCTATTGTTCAAGGGTTAACCTTTTTTTTCCTCCATCAACCCATCAAGCATATCCTTTCATCATTCCCTCTATCCTTTTGACCGAGTCCTCAAAGATTCCTTAAAAAACAAATCATTCTTGTCCCATTTCGTGTTGATTGATGTAGGACACATTATTGCCTACCTTTCGACACATATCTTCCTATAGACTTCAACACTCTATCTAGGAAGACAACCTAGAAACACATTCAGTGCCTTGGTACTTGCAGACGTTAGCGGCAGGTCACCTTGTGTTTGATCAGGGGTTCTCATTATTGGCTCCTGGTTAAGAGATTCTACGGGTGTTCAACAACAAAAAAAAAATTCACACTCGCTAGATTGTGTCGTGCATCTTGGAGACCATCAGCATTATTGGTGGCCTTCCTCGCATCTGTTAACGGTCTCCATTATTGACTGGTAATTAGACGATTTCGTGCATGTTCAACATCAATGCATATATTCACATGTATCGATCTATGCTATTCGGTGAAGTGGAAATCAAGGCCTTGGGTGGAGGCTGGCATCACTCAGCCTTGTTTCCTCTCCCAAGTTGCGTATATTGTTTTTTGAGACATCTCATCAAAATGATCCTATTATGACACCGGTTCCACATTGTGCTTATCAGCGGCCAGCATCTTCATATCTCTTTTATGAGAAAATCACTTTGACATAGCTACTAAGCTTGGGAATGCCTAACATAGGACATGATTTTAGTTGTCTTATATATATGTGTTGTATCAGGTTTCTTGTACTACTCAAAGCTCCGATCCTCTCTCTCTTTTTGTCAAAGAAGAAAAATAACAGTTAAGTAAAGTATTTCGACCATCAGCATAGCCTCTGATATCACACTTTAAGGGGCATCTGTTATACAAAAAAATGGCATCCTCATTAGCTCATAGGGGAAATACATGATGGTTGAAGCAATGACCAAGTTCACAAGCCTTGTTTCCACACTAACGTTGCCTATACACTGACAACGTGCTTTATAAAGCTTCTATGTAAGCCTAAGGGAGCGTTAGTGACCCCACTAACTCTACTTGTTAGTTCGGGGACAATGTTAGTGAACCCTAATGAGGATCTAAAGGTCAAAGGAGTGAATTAACTAAGAAATATCCCTACATTCTCTCCTATATCTACTTGGAAAAGTAAGGAAACATCAAAGTTCAACCTATTTGAGAGATTTCTAATCCTAATGAAGAAGGAAAATGAGAAATAGCTCAAAAGAATGACAACATCATTGCTTTTACCTAAGGAAATTCATGGAGAAACTTGGCAACGCTAACCTCAAATGCTACATAAGTAGAGCTAGGGCTATTGTGATAGAGGTTAGATCATTTGAAAGGATAGCTTACTTGATTGTCGAGCATAGTCTCAAATCTAAGCATAAGAAGCTCGTAAGAAGGGAGAGAGAGAGAGGAGCTTGAGGGGTAAGGGAAGGCTGATGCAACCGATGGTTTTAATCACTATTTTGACATTAATATAGAACTGTAGTTGTACTGTCTACTCCATGGTGTTGTTACTATCATTCATTTATTTGTTTGTCCAATACCTTTTAGGTTGAGTACCTTAGTTATGTGTAACTAGATGTATTTTGTATATTCATGTATTAACTCTCAAGGTTTTATGTTATGATTACGCTTGTCTCTTCTATGTGCAGGACTTGATTTGGAGCTAGCTTAGGGGACTTCCACCTAGCTGCATTGTGCTCTCCAACAAATCTACACGGAGACTCAAGGTAATGAATCTATTTTGCTTTGATAGTTAGTTATTGAGTATGGACATGCATGTAGCTTTGTGATAGCTACAGAAAATCTTATAGTCTGCTAAGGGTCCCGGGAAGAGGCTTGAGGGTTTCTTCATTCTCCATACACCGTGCATTTAATCCTATAACACCCTGATTGAAACATGATGAAAATGGGCCTTGAAATCCACGTAGGCCATCAATTGTTCGAACAGGGTTGGGGACAACCTTGGATTCTAACTGATAACCATTCGAAGGTCCATCTCCATTAGAATCCAATTTTTTTTTTACTCCTTGATCCTTTTCAGATCCTTTTTTGCCCACATCAAAGTGAACTTCACTGCCTCGGGTAAGTCTTCTAGCTGTGGGAGAAATTGACTGTCCTCCAGCAATCTCCAAGCTATTAAAAAAATAGACAATAACAACCATGCATAGTGGAAGGGATTACTCTCTTCTTGAGCTTCGCAGTAGTCTGTGAGGAACTCCTTCCATAGATACTTTGCCTAGTTGTATTGAACTCCCTTTGCACACTGGGAAAATAGTGATACCATCAGCGCCAATACTTCATCCGTGTGACATTTCCTCATGATTTTTCCTGCAAGAATTTGGGCAGCGAACTGCACCACCTAGTCTTGAATAGAGCGGATAGAATATCCACATGACTTCTTAATGAGCCCATCTTCAACCTTTATCTTGTCTACTAAGTCTTTCTCTCCAATTTTCCCTGAAAACGCCTTGGCAGGGTCCTCCTGTTTGTCGGGCAGTTTTGTGATCCGATGAATTAACATGTTTGTAACCAAGATGGGCTCCCCTATCCATAAGCACCCATCATGCACTAGCGCAAAGAGCTGGCGCACACACACTGTGTTGATAGTCGACCTATGAAAATGCAACACAAAGAGCATGTGTAGCAACCCTGCCCGCTCAAAACCTTTGACCCACTTCATGGGTTCGAACCACGTAACCCTAGTATCTTCATAGTATATATTCATCATATACTTGCTAGTTTCCAAATGTGCGAACCTCTCGTGGTTTGCGAGGTCCCAATCCTCCATTTTCAACACTAGAATGTGCGCTAGTTTTGTGCCTTCAAATTCCAACTGTTCAAGTAACAAGGGTGTTGAAATATAATTTCATGAAATCGGGGTTTTTAGTAACCTTGGTTTTTCCCTTTCGTAGAGGGATATACGTGGGGAGCCATGAGAGAGGCTTGACTTCTTTGGCATCCAACTCCTCCACACCCTAGTATTCCTCCTCCTCCAAATCAACCACTTTCTCCAACTGTTTATATTTTTTCTCTTTCTGTCACACCTCCAGGTTCTTCCTCGGTGAATGTCTCACCAGCATCAGCTTCTTCTACTTATACCTTGTGGCTAATTGCTTCAGCCTAGGTGGCCTTGACACGGTAAGCATAGGGGTTATAGCTTCCATACTTGAAATCTTTGGGCTCGACGCGTTAGAAATGAAATCCTCCCAGAATTGATGACTCATAAGATTCAAACAACAAAGCACCTAAACAACTCTTAGAATGCAAAGTTTTCTTCAGCAGACCAACATGCTCAATTTATAGAAGGTTTTGAATTCAAATATGACCGTTCCCCCTAAATTCTAATCATAAATGCATCTTTGGTGGTAGATATCCAAAGATATTCACCATAAATAGTGCCTACCCACTCCTCTTAAGTGATTTTTGGCCATCAAATCATGACTAGTAACCCCAATGGCTATGTTTGGACCCATTTGCACGACACCATCCTCCATGGCGTTGTTGATCCAACGCAGCTTCACCTGTCACACTCCTATCATCCGTCACATAGCCTCTCTACCATGTTCTTCACTTAGTCGGGAAGCGTAGTTTATAGTCCCGCAATCCCATGTAGCTTCCTAGATTACTAAGACTATCCTGCTTCCATATAGTCATTGCGCAAAGGAAAGATCCCCTATGTATAACTTCAACCTACTTTCGTTCACTTTTCCAGGGAATGGTTCCCCATTCAGCTTCGCGAGCTCAACTATGGCACCATATGTGATCTACTTAATAACATATGGCCCCAACCAGTGCATTCAAAACTTTCTTGGAAATTTCGTGAACTTGTTGTCATATAACAACAATAAATCATCTATCTTGAACGTGCGTAGCTTAATATGCCGATCATGTCATGCCTTCTCATGCTCCTTTTGCACTTGTTGGTGAAATATTACAAGGAAGCAATCTTCTTCTAACTCCATGAGCACCACAATCCATTCCTCCAGGGTCTCACGGTCTGCCATCTCTGTCAATGCTTCAATACCTTAAAATTGGCACAATATACTCCATAAGCATTACTGCTTCAATTCCATAGACCAACATAAATGGCGTTTGTATTGTCAACTTCTTACAGGTCTTCCTATAAACCCACAAAATAGTAGGTACGTGCATATCCCATTCATTCCTCTGCACATTGCAAACCTTCATCAATGCATGCTCCAAAATCTTGTTAAAAGCTTCCACCATTCCATTCGCCTGTGGGTGATAGGATGTGTCTTCTGATGGTACACCTGGAACTCTTCAAGAATTGCACTAATTGTTTCGTTCAATAAATGTGTACCCCTATCAATCATCAATATCTTAGGGTATCCAAACCCTGTTAAGACATTCAAACAAAAACTTTGCAGTAGTGGCCGCTATACAATCCTTCACTAGCTACACTTCTACCCATCTGGTTAAGTACTCTGTTATAGTAATGATGTATCATAGACCTGTCTTCTTACCTGGTGGCTATATTGGACCTATAAATTCAATAGCCCATTTATCAAACACCTGCAATGAAACTTGAGGATTTAAAGGCAACTCATCCCTTCGTGAAGGCTTAATCGTCCTTTGGCAAGCATTTCACGCCTGCAATATGCCTTAGAATCTTCGTGTAATGTTGGTCACCATAGCCCAACGTGTAAAATCTTCTGTGTAGGCGCTTTCCCTGCATAGTGACCTCCCACCACTCCTCCATGGGCTTCATCTAGGATACTAGCATGTTCAAACTTCAGAACATACTGTTACACAATAGTTTGTCACTGTTTGTCACCGTCCCTGTTACCCCTCTCCCGCATCTTGGAGGACCCATTCTGGGACTTGTGAGAAGTGACAAGACTTGAAACCACTTGCCTTATTTACCTCTAAACATGAGCTTCATATGCCCTTAAGACATCTCCTGCTCATTGCCTCTAAAAATAGCCCTTTTTGCATTAGCGCGGGTGCCCTGTGTTGTGCTCGCGCCAATGGGGAAAATCCTAAAGGAAGGGTGCGCCATTCGCGCTCTGTCTCAGAGTCACAATCGCGCCAACTAGTTTGGGCAAAACTCTGAACCACTCAAACCTCCGAAGTTTCTATCCACCTCATTCATCAAACTGATTCCAAGTTGAGTGAGGATGGTTTGGCTTCGAATCTCCTTGGATGGAAAGTTGTTTTCCACCATTCCATGGAAGTTTCCAAGTGATGAAGCCAAATCCATGATTGTGGGGGATTGACCTTATCTCTTCCTTTTCCTCTATAAAAGCTTGTCTCCATGGCTTGAGCAAGCTAGTTCTAGTTCTGATAGTTCTGACTCTTGTGGCAATATTTGTGCTGAAAGGAAGATATCAAAAGATTGGAGTTGCAAGAAGCCTTCTTTGTATCCATAAGGCTTTACCTAAGTAAGGAGACCTTGTCACTAAAGAGAGAGAGAGCTTGTCCCTCACCCCTTCAAGCTTTTGCAAGAATTGTGTAGCTGAGCACCCAGCCAAAGGAGGACTTGACGTCAGGACGCTGGTTGTATTCTCCTTTGTTGATTATTAATAATAGATGACTATCATTATGGTTCCATTCTTGTTGTACTTGTAATGGTTGATGTTGAATTATATCCT
>APFE030992756.1:0-12342 GCA_000404065.3 Pinus taeda
TACATTACAAAGACAAAGAAAATCTGTTTACTTCTGCTGCATAAAAATCCATGGTTTTCATTCGATGCTGCGGAGCCCTGTTTCTCTTCACACCATATGCAAAAATCCCCGTGTGTAATAATAAAATTACATCTATGGAGTCAACGCTCCTAAGTTAAAAACATATGCCAAAAAAAAATAATTAAAAAAAATTATAGTTTCCGCCCATACTCCATATTAAATTTATGCCCATGCCTGCCGTATGAAATCATAAAGACTTTTACCTAAGTTAATGACACCTTCAGTAAAAACATTAAATAAAACGTGCCGTAAAAGTAAAATTAAAGTTCGGGCAAGTTGAGTGAAATCCTTGTCCGTCGACCTGATCGGACGCAATTCGCTCACCAACCTCTGACAAAACAAACGACCTTTGCCGGCCGGGGAAAGTGGTTTTGGGTTCGTACACCCGACGCGTGTCAGCTGGTTAGGTTGTTCGGAGGCCCTCTGACAAAAACCTCTTTTTACCACACCCATTGCGATATGCCTGCACGTGGCTCGTGGTTTTGCTGGGTGGTATTGAGGTGCATTAAATATTTTGCCCGCGCGCGCTGTTGAAATTACAAATTCAACACATAATACTTGTGGGTAGAGAACATGGCAGTAACAATTTGCCTTCCTCCACAGGTTCTCATAGATACAAAAAGCTTGTCCGGCTTGTGACTGATTTGATTGAAATCAAAATTGTACTTAATACTTGTGGGCAGAGAACATGGCAGTAACAATTTGCCTTCCTCCCCACGTTCTCATAGATACAAAAAGCTTGTAAGAAGATTGGTCTGGCTTGTAACTGATTTGATTCAAATCAAAACTGTAAGTTTCCAACATGAGAAGGCCACCATTCATTATTTGCCGTTTTCAAATAAAAGCATCGATGAATTGTACATGCAATAATTATTGCACATGTAAGACACACCGCTATATTTACCATGCAACCAAACAATATCCAATAGCAGTTTTAATGTCTTTTTGGATTTTCTTTTACTGTCCCTTACTCATTAAACCTAAATAAAATAGAAATGGATTATGTTACAATTATTTTCAATATTTTTATATGATGTACTAATTCGTTCATGATAATTGTACATGCAAAATTATATAAATTAATTGGTATTCATGATTATTCTACATGCAAAATTATATAAATTAATTGGTATTGTGATAATGGTACATGTAACATTATATAAATTAATTGGTATTTGTGATAATTTTACATGCAACATTATATAAATTAATTGGTATTTGTGTTCATAAAATTCTATAAGAATAAGACAAACTATATTTATGGGTCTAGCCCCCTTGTCACAAATACCAACATTAATAAAAGGATTATGAATGGATTTAAATGATGAGCAGTTTGATTAAATGTGATATTTGTTCATTCGGCAGTTGATTACAATGATTTAATATTGATTTGGGTTCTCGCACTTATGATTTGTACCCGCACTACTAGTTATTGGACAAGTGTCCACTCCTCAGAAACTTCACTCCCGCTTTGGTAAGAGGTCCTCAAACCCTATCTCCCGGTCATTTGCTCGTTGAGGTTGAGGGTTTCGCAGTATGGTTCTTCTATGCGGTTTTCTCTGTAAAATTTTATGCTGCCTCTCGTATTCTGGCTTGGCTCTTAACCTGGAAACTTATTCGGCTTCTCCATCTAGTAAGGGACTCTTATTGACGCTTGTTTTTCCTTTGTTTGTTTCTCTGTCTAGCGCTTAATCTCTCCGCTGAGTTATGGACAGTAGCTTGCTTGTAAGGATTTGGAACCTTTCTGTGTATAAGGTTAATACTAGTTATTTTTCTAGACTATGTGACTGCTCTTGTCTTGACTTCTTCTGTGCAATTGTTCGTTCGGTTCCCTGGTTACATTTCTCTGTTTCGTGGACAGGTTGTGGTGTCAAGTTCTTCGGCTTCGGTTTCTACTGCAATGTCAAGGTAACTATCAATCCTTTCTCCTCTTCACGCTTTTATCTAACACACCTTCTCCATCGTGAGCAGAGTGACCCTTAGTGACTGCGATGTAGGTGCCATGTCTCTGTAAGGTAAGTTCAAACCCTTGTCTCGGTATTTTCTTTCAGTCTCTTCTTTCTCTACCACATAATGCTCACAAATTTCTGTTGGTGTTTGTGATTGCAAGTTTTTTTGTTCTAGAGGGTTTTGGTCTCGGTTTCTCAATGTGCTGGCTAGACCCGGGTAGGGTCGCTCCTTATTATTCTTGTCACTTGTTTTATGTTTGCCATAGACTAGGGTTACAGTAGCTTGTTATGATGACTTGTGACCAATCGACAGTGTGTAGTCGAGGTCCGTTAGACTTGCACTGTTTCTTTTTCAGGTAGTTGTTGTAGGTTTGGAATACAGCTATGGTTTCTAAACCTGTCTGCTATGATAAACTCGTTGAAACTTGTACAATGTCATTCGCATGGATTGTTTGTATATTGAATCAGAGATTTGTGACTGAGGTTCTGTGATTATTTTGTAAATAAAACGAAGAGGGTTTATTCTTCAGAAATACCTGTGTGACTCGTCTTTCCTTTTTTTTTTTTAACGAAGTCGGGTACTTTTGTATTATAAAAAACGAGAACAAAGTTCTATTACATAACTATCATGAGTTTTGGCGAAGAGGACCAAAATCGGGTGCGCAGACCCACTTTCCTCATTTCTGCCACTATGGGAATTGAAATTAAAGAGGGAACGGCTATATTGCCTGACAAAAGCACCTCCTATGTAGCTAAATTTACAGCGCATGGGATTTAGTAGAGTTTCTGGGTGACCGAGTCATCTGGCATGGGGTCTTTCTTGGCACTTGCTTTGGTGGAAGCTGAAGCTTGGTAGCTCTGAGTGAGAGTTTTGATTTGTTCTATTGCCTCCTCAAGGTGACTGCACCTTCCTTTCAAGCTCTCAATTTCTTCCTTCTGTTTTTCCAGTTTCTTGCGCTTGGACCTGCTGTCAGCTTCATAGTCGCTCTTCAGCTCATTGAAGTGCTTGACGAACCTGTTGATCATGACTGTGTGGGCCTTGCGCATTGTGCAGTCTTTGCTAAAGAGTTGATCCAATGGCTTGATGATTCGCTGTGGCTCGTCCTGGTTATTTGGCTGATCCTCCATAATGCTGTGATGGATGTTAAGATCTGAGAGGCGAAAAGAAAGAATAACAGCGGGGAGAAAAGGATTTGAGAGAAGGGGAGAACAGTGGGAGTGGAGCAGGGGAAGGAAGCGCAGATTGCAAAGAAGTGGGAGCCACGAGACCGGGATCAAACCTCTGCAGCTTTCCAAAGACACGAAGTCAGTGATCAATAAGAACTTAAAACTGAGATGAGAAGTTACCAGAAGCGTGGAGCTCAGGTCTGAGTCTCTGTTGCTGATGTCGAAGTTCAGAGAGAGATCCCTCTTGAGATAACTGTGAGCGTGTCCTCGGGCAGAAGTATCATAGGCAGAGCTGAAAGGCTGTTGATACCTGCACTTGGAGGTAAGGCCTGGGGGGAGCGCCTTACACACCCTAGCACTCCTGGAAGAATATATGCCACTGCACTTGGAGTTGAGGCCTGGGGGGAGCGCCTTGCTCACTTCAACGCTCCTGATAGAGTATATGCCACTCACTGGTAAGATCACGATGCGAGCTTGAAGCAGAAGACTTAGAACGAAACTGAGGACACCTGAGGAGGGAGGGGGGATATAAAGGAAGAGGGAGAGGCCTTGCTTGAGCGAGATTTTTTCATCAGATACCGAGGAGGGGTCATAATGCCGATTTGGGGTGAGATCTCCCTGAGTACTGAAGTGACTGATACCTGAATGATCAGGATAAAACTCACGGGAAGGGTAAGGGAGAATGGCGCTGAGGACGAGGGAAATGATGGAAGGCGGTTGCATGGGAAGAGGAGAGGGATCGGGGTTTGAGGGAGCGGAACTGCAAAAGATTTTTTGAAATATTTTACGAGTGCTAACCTGATGGCTCTGGTGGCAGAGAGGGGACTTAAGGGATTGCTCTGACATATGAACTGTCATCCATACAGACCTGGCCTTGCTTCCGCTTAACTGCTCTATTTGCGAGGGAATCCGCCTCGACATTGTGCTCTCTGAGAACATGCATGAAGGATGTTTCTCCCAAGTCTCTTAAATTGTCCATTATCCTAGTTCTAGTATTATTAAGGCCTTCCTTAATGAATTTTTTCCCTGTGTTCAAAGAAGATATTATAATGGCCGAGTCCCCTATGATGATGGCATTCTTCAGGCCCTTTTCTCAGAGGATTATGGTACCAAGGAGCAGACTATAGGCTTCTGCTGCATTGTTTGAAGTTTCCCCAAGACCCCATTCATATCTACAGATAGAGACTCCTTGTTGATCTTTTATAATGCCTCCTGCTCCTGCTGCTCCAGGATTATCTTTCATGCACCATCAAAGAAGAGAGTGGGGCGGTTTTAGGCACTGATCCATTGGAGGATTTCTTCTTTGGTTCCCCTCAGCTTCCAGGAGGGTTGTTTCTTGTGAGCTTTGCTCTTTGATAGAAGATTTTGGGAGTGACAAATCTTAAACTTATTGTACCAATCCTTTTCCTCTTGAGCCCAGTTCGTCTGATCAGGAGTAGTAATGAAATTCGCGCTGACTGCTTCAGATATGCTGGCCATTGTTTTTGCTATGATGGTGCCCGTTCTTGGTTGAATGTTGTTGAATATGTAGCTGTTCCTGGCGAGCCAGAGGTTCCAACAGAGGGTGGCGTGGATGCACTTCCAGACCCTGATTAAATTGTTTTTGCCTTTTATTTGATGTGGATAGTCTTTTTTCCAATTCTTCTGGAGGGTGTACACCTGTTCGTATCTTCCTCGGGCTTCCAGGGGACTAGTAAGCTGATTCCAACAATTCTGAGCCCAAGGGCAGAGGAGAAAGGAGTGTTGTATAGTCTCCTCCTCTGCTTTGCAGAAGCAACAAATCGAGGGGCCTTGAATTCCTCTCTTCCTCAGATTTCTGCAGTTAGGATTTTCCCTTTGAGAAGGGTCCAGTTGAAGTTTTTCACTTTTGGAATGCATTCAGACTTCCAGGTGGCTGTATGGAGATTCCAATTGGCGATTGGGATTCTGTTCTGAAGAGATTTGTACCCTTCTCTAACTGAGAAAGACCCTCCACATGGATCCCAGATGTATGTGTCTTCTTTCTCTCTGTTGACTGGTGTTGTTCCTGAGAGGGAGGACTTCAGATGGATCCATAGTTCTTTAAGCTCCTGGGGTAACTGCAACTCTTTCCAGTCACTCCATCTATTGTGGTTCCATAAAGAGATGTCATACAGTGTGATTACCCTTCTATCTTCCATCCAATCCTGTAAAGGCCTTAGCTCATGTTGGAGATTCCTTGGATTAGTGTTCATAATCCTGTCAGCCCAAATTTTGGTGTCCTTTCCATTGCTCGGGTGCTTGGATACATTCTCTCTAAAATGAGGCAGAACTCTTTTGATTAAACGCCATACTGGAGTGCAGGGTCTGTCTATTATTGGATCGTTGAGGATGTTAGAGTTTGGGCCACTGAGGTATTTTCTTTTTATGGTCTCCACCCAGCATGATCCCTTGCTTGAGATGATCTTCCAAATCAATTTTAGCCCCAGAGCCTGATTAGAGAAGCTAGGAATTTTTATTGAGAGGCCTCCTTTTTCGTAGGGGAGGGAGACCTGTCCCCAGTTAACTAAGCTGAACTTTTTAGTGTCCTGCTTTCCTCCCTGCCAGAGGAAGCTTCTCATTATGAGTTCCATGTGCTTGTGGATGCTTGCTGGGGCCATCATAACCGCATATTGGTAGATTGGCAGTCCTGATAGGACAGCCTTTATAAGGATAGTTCTGCCTGCTAGGTTTAGCCAGGAAACTCCCCAACTTTGGAGGAGGCTTCTCATATTCTCAATGTGTTTTGTCCATACCTCTGCTTTAATGTGGTCCTTTGCCAGTGGTAAGCCCAAGTAGGAGAAAGAACTCCAATTTCTTTGGAGCGGGATGTCAAAGATTTGGGATATGCTTTGTTGTATCGGGTGTGGCACGTTCCAAGTGTAGATTTTGTATTTCCTGTTGTTTAATTTTCCACCTGAAACCTGAAGGAAAGCGTCCAGGACTCTTTTGAATCTCCTCGCCATCAAGCTGGAAGCTCCCCCAATTAGAAGGGTATCGTCCGCGAATAAGGAGTGGTTTATCTCCTTTATTCCTCTTTCAATGCTTATCCCCATTATCTCTCTCTTGAGGCGGAGATTTTCTAGGTGTACACTTAGAGTTTCCGCCATAATTATGTAAAGGAAAGGGGAAAGAGGGCACCCTTGCCTAAGACCCCTGGTGCTTTTGAAGGAATTGCTTGGACGGCCATTGATCAGCGGGGCTGTCCATGGGTTAGAGATACACCCACTTATGATGTCGACTACTTTCGAGGAGAACCCGAATTTTCTCAATGCTGCTCTTAAGAAGGAGTGGTCCACTCTGTTAAAAGCGTTAGCCATATCCAATTTAATGATCATTCCTCGTTCTCCTTTGATGAGACTGCTGTGAATGGCTTCCTGAATAAGAATAACATTGTCTATAATCTGTCTCTTAGGGACAAAGCCACCCTGGTTCTCGGATATTATGATAGGGAGGAGATTCTTGAGCCTGTTGGCGATGATTTTTGTTATGATCTTGTACGAGACGTTGCACAGTGATATGGGGCAGAATCTATCAAATGATTTGGGGTTTCCTTCCTTGGGAATTAATGCGATGTGAGAGGATTTCGTATAGTCCCCCATCTTATGCTTTTTGAATGTGTTTTTCACCATTCTCACAAAGTCCTTTCTTATGGTTTCCCAATGCTGCCTGTAGAATGCTACTGAAAATCCATCCGGCCCCGGGGCCTTGTCTTGTTGCATGCTGAAGGTAGCTTCTCTTATTTCGTCTTCGGTGGGCTCTTGTTCCAGCTCTCTGTTATGATCCTCCTTAATTTTGCTTTCAATTAAGCTGAGGAATGATGCGTTGTCGTGATGTTGGTGATCTGCTGTAAGGAGAGCCTGAAAGTGGTCGAAGGCTGCCTTTTTTATCTCTTCTTGTTCGTGGAGTTCTCTCCCTTCCACTTCTATTTTGTCAATTTGATTTCTGGCTCTTCTGGTCTTGACGTTATTGTGGAAGAAAGAGGTGTTCTTGTCCCCTGCTTTCAACCAAAGACAGCGGGATTTCATTCTTTGATCCTCTTCCTCCACACGATTTTGCCTGTAGAGCTCCATGAACATGCTCTTTTCCTTTTCTATATCTTCCGTTGTGGGCTGAGTTTGTTCTTTCTCCTTGTGCCATTTCTCCATTTCCGATAGAAGGTCGTTTCTCTTCTTCCTTTCTGATCTTGCCAGCTCTCTCGCCCACTGTTTGATGACTGACCTTAGATGTTTTAGTTTTGTTTCCCACATGTAGTTGAACCTGATATTTCTTTTGCCCACTGATTTTGCACAAGAGTGCTGAATTCTTCATAGTTATCCCAGTGCTTATTGTATTTAAAAGGAAGGGGGCCTAGATTTGTTCCTTTAATCAGAGAGAGGACCACTGCTTTATGATCTGAGGCTGTTCCGTGAATTGTGTGGCTTTTAATTACCTGGAAGTTCCTGGCCAACCCTTCCTGAATTAGAAATCTGTCTAACCTTTATTTGATGTTGTGAGAGCCTGCTCTCTTATTGGTCCAGGTATATTTTCCATTCGACAAAGGGGTGTCGATCAAGTTGAAGAGCTGGATTATTGTTTCTAGCTTGTCTCTAGATGGATCTGGGTGGAAGTTACCGCCAAATGTTTCCTCCACCTGCCTTATTAGATTCATGTCGCCCCCAAGAATTATTAGGCTGCTCTGAATGGAGGAGAGGTCTGCTTCTAAGGTGTTCCAACAGCTGATTTTGTCTCTGTAGTGATTGGGTGCATATATGTTATATATGAAATAGACCTCTTGAGTGCTCTTATTCCTTAAATCTGTTCTTATCCACCAGTTGCAAAGCTGAGAGTTGCTGATTTCCCAGTTGTTTTTGTTCCATAATGTGCCTATTCCCCCTGAGGCCCCATCTGAGCCTTTTGAGGTGCCTGAATAATTTTTGAATCTTTGAGTTTGTGAGGTGAAGTCCTGCTTGGTGGATTTGGTCTCCTGGATTAGGAGAATGTCTGGCTGTTCCTGAATCAGTAGATCCTTGATTGCTTTCACCTTTAGGGAAGAGCCCATTCCCCTACAATTCCAAGAGACCAAATTCATTATTTACCCATTGTTGGGTGGAGTCCTGCTTTCTCCTTGGCCTTTTCGCCATTCCCTTTTAACTTGCCTAGAAATAAGTCCATGGGTTGCTGAGAGCCGGTTGCCATCTTCTTAGCAGCTGCTTCATCTCTCAGTTCTTTGTTTGATTTTCTGCTAGCTTTTCTCTGGGGATCTGAGGGTTGGTTCACTTCCCTTACCTTGTTTCTGGTTAGAATTCTTTCAATGGTGGGGGTAGGAGAGAGAGGAGGGAAAGAGCGCGGGGAAGCAGGGCGGGGGGATTGAGGGGGAGAGGATGGGACTTCTGCTGATAGAGATTCAAATGGATTAAAGGGAAGAAGGGAAGTATTGAGAGAGGGGGGTGAGGAGAGGGGAGGAGGGGGAAGGCTTGATGTCAGCGGAGCTGAGAAACTAGTTCCCGGATTGTGCTTTTTCCTTTTAACTTGTTCCCAAGAACCCCCTGCATTTTCCTCATTATGCTCTACATCAATTACTTTTAGCTTACTACATCTATTGGCGAAATGGCCGTACTCGTGACATACCTTGCATTTAAAAGGTAGTTGTTCGTAATCTAGCTGCTGAATGTGCATCCATTGATCCACCTTTAGCTTGATTGCTTCGGGCAGTCCTTTCCCCAGGTCGACTTCAACACAAATCCTTGCGCATGCATGCATATTCTCCCTTGGTTCTGATCTATCTATGTATTTTCCGACTGCATTGCCGATTGCTTTGACAGATTCATCCCCCCAGCAGTGTAGGGGGAGATGAGGCAGTCACACCCACACAGGAACAGCATTTGGGATGTCCATTTCTGGGTCGAAGTCCGGGGTCCATCTGTTCAGATAAAGCCCTCTTGTGTCCATGAAGTAAGGGCCATTGCGGAAGATGAGGATCTTGTCTTCTTTTGACTCGAACAGGAAGGTGGAAAATCCTCTCCCGCAGAATCTGATGGCGATCTCTCCTTGAATCATTGGGCTCCAGTTTCGCTCCACCCATTTTTGCACAGTGCGAGGAGAAGGCCAAAGGCCTGTAAACTGACCAACAAGTCCTCTTTCAGATAATGCTATTGCCGATTTTCTCGGGAGGGAAGGAGGAAGGATAACCTCAGGGATCTCATCTAATTTCTTAATAAACTTCGAATGGGCGGGACGGGGTCTGGCTTCAGAGGGATCCGACAAGAGCGAAGCAAAGACTTCCTCGGGAGACTCAGAGATCAGAGGCTGGGAGGCGGAGCCTGCCATTGCAGGCCCGCCGGGGGAAAGGAGGAGGGGCCAACCTTTAAACGGACATAACCCCTCAGAGGAGGCGGAGGCAGCAGGAGGCACCCAGGTCGAGCAGGCGAATCCAAGGGGAGGCAGGCTAAAGCAAGGCGGGCAGGGATCGGGGCTGCAGCACCCCTGCTAGGCGGAGCCTGGAGAGGCAGGCGCAGGCTGCAGGCTAGGTCAGAGAGGAGGCAGCGCGCGCGCAGCAGCAGCTTGGGCCGTCGATCCTGACTTCTTAAGAGCGGAAGGTGTGACTCATCTTTCCTTATTGTTTGAAATGCATGGGAATTATCTTTGTCTTTGATGCTCGAAATGTATAAAAACTCCAGGAATCCTCTGTGCTCTTTTGATTGATAATTTCTGGAACTGTATGACCTTGTTTCTATAGTGTCCTCCGTAATTATGTTTGCTAACTTGCTTTGATTTATTAACCTGTTCTAATCAACACAAATAGAACCATATATGTGT
The DNA here is from genome assembly GCA_000404065.3 of Pinus taeda. Lineage (NCBI taxonomy): Eukaryota > Viridiplantae > Streptophyta > Pinopsida > Pinales > Pinaceae > Pinus > Pinus taeda. The sequence goes on from APFE030992756.1 coordinate 9,972, forward strand.
ATATGCTTGTGGAATAAGAAACCAGAGAATGTGCATTCCATGAATTAGGCAATTTAACAGGATGATAAATAGACAGTTACAGGATATTAGAAAATAGATTGTGTGCTCAAAGATATTTTATTATATTTATCCTACTCAAAAATTCAAACCTCTTACAATTGCATTCTGTCTCTTTTCAATAATTGTCTCGAAACTATTTTCTCCTAACTACTGTTGGTTACATTATGTTTGTTACATTTTTTAGTTCAAAAACTATTTATTGTCCTACGTTACAACTTGTAAAAGTTGACATGAAAATAAAAATAATTATTTGCAACAGTTTCACTAATTAATCCTCTACCTTCCTAAATAATGTTCTTTACTAAATTAAAATAACACAAAAAAAACAACTATAGTGTTCACTTTGCAATTTCCTTCTCAATCCTCTTAGAGACCAAACAACCTTCTATCATGATGACCCGTCAGCTAGATTCTCCTGAATCAGGCTCCCAGGGTAAGAAAAATTCATGGCTTCGTTCCATGAGCTCCTCCACAGAATAACCCGCCTTCTGTATCTGCGCCGCGTCGAGCCACAAACTATCCTCGATTGGATGGTTCTTCCACTTAACAAGGTATCATAGATACTCCTTCCTGCGAGTCCTCTTGGCCACCTATGTGTCGAGAATCTTCTCGACCTCATGGGGTTGAGCCGAAGGCATGTGCCTCATCCAAGAACTGCCTCCAACTTGGGTGTCCCATTTCGGCCGTACCACACTGTCATCTTCCAGGTTGGCAATATATGGGAAAATGTTTGCCACGTTGAAAATAGGCGATATGCCTATAGCTAGTGGCAGCTTTATTTCATAAGCATTGGTTGAGAATTTACGCAAAATCTTATAGGGACCAATCTTCTTAAATTTCAGCTTGTTATATGTGCCCTTAGGAAACCGTTCTTTGCGTAAGTGCGCAAGGACTTCATCACCTACATTGAATTGTACTTCTCGTCGTTTTAGATCTGCCTGTTGTTTATATTTCTGAATGCTGTCCTATAACTTTGATTTCCCTTGTTCATGTAGTTCATTCATCCCTTTGGCAAAATCTTCCCCATCAACACTTCTCTTCTCCAACTTTCCCAGATCCTGCAACTCATGTACTCCACGAGGATACGTACAGGGCCTGAAATGGACTGTGTCTAGTGTTGTGGTTCAATGAATCATTATAAGCGAATTCTGCCAGAGCGAGCGCACGATCCCATAACCGTGAAGTTTTCCCAGTCAAGCTCCATAACAAGTTCCCCAAACTCTTGGTCACCACTTCTGTTTGCCTGTCAGTCTACAGATGATATGTAGAGCTAAATTTCAATTGTCTGTCCAACTTCTTCCATTGGGTGCGGCAAAAGTGTCTCGTGAATTTTATGTCCCTGTCAAAAATAATAGATCTAGGTAGGACGTGTAATCTAACAACCTCCGTGAAAAATAGGTGAGCTACGTGAGTGGCATCACTAATTTTTCGACAACGGATGAAATGCACCATTTTCGAAAATCTTTCTACCACCACCATCACCGAGTCATAACCTCACTGTATTTTAGGTAGTCCTAAGACAAAGTCAATGCTTATTGAGTCCCATGGTCTACTTGGAATAGGCAGTGGTGTGTAAAGTCCAATGTTTTGATTATGTCCTTTCACCAATTGGCAGACTTTACATCTACTCACATATCGCTACACATCCCTTCGCATTCTTGGTCAGTAATAGAAGTGTCCAATTTGATCCAAAGTTTTGTCTATGCCGAAATGTCCAGCTAGACCTGCGCTATGCTTCTCCCATATATTATTTTCTCTCATCGAACAATGAGGAATACATAATTGTCCCCCTCTAAACAATAGTTCCTCCTGCAAGTTGTAGTCCAACCATGGACTATTGTTCCTCAGCTAGGGATTTTTACAGGCTTCATAAGCCTCCATGAAATCTCTGTCGGCCTGATACAAGTCTTTCAAATGCTCAAAACCCAGCACTTGTATCGTACTTTCCTCTAAGCGCAAGACTCTTCTACTCAATGCATCTGCCACCTTGTTGGTATGCCCGCTGATGTGTTTCAACATAAAGGTGAACTCTGCAAATACTCAACCCATTTGGCATGCTTGTGGTTCAATTTATGTTGTTGCATCACATCTTGCAGCGCTGAATTATCAGAAAATAACACAAATGCACTCCTTAACAGGTAGTGTCGCCAATGCTTTAGTGCTTGGACGACAACATAAAATTCCTTGTCATAGGATGAATACTTTTGCCTGATTTCGTTCAACTTCTCACTGAAGAATGAAATAGATTCTCTTCTTGGCTGAGTACAACGCCAATAGTTGTACCACTTGCATCGCAGCGAACCTGGAAAAA
>APFE030992758.1:2947-35579 GCA_000404065.3 Pinus taeda
GAAATACATATGAAACATAAAGAGAACACATTTGCTACACTCACACCACATGAATCTCATGAACCAGAGCTGCTGCCTTTCATTAATTCTCTATCAAAATATACAATGAAGAACTGAGTTTATCTCCCACAGTCTCCCAGAAATTACAACCAACTCTTTGCAAATGGTTTTACATAAAATAAATAGGCTTTTCCATTGGGAAATGGAATGATGCAAAGTTGGGGACTTTTTTGAATCATTACAAATTGGAAATGGAAAGCCAACCATTAGTGACAGGTGCAGCGTTACAAAAAAGACAAACGGCTTGAGTGACTGCTCGCCTTCCTTTGCCACTTGGATAGAAGCCAACCTTTAGAGAAAATACTTTTTAAACTTTGCCTTAGGTGCCAAGAAAAATGTAGTGTAAATGAGCAGACCCACTTGGAGAAAGTCGCGAATCGAAATGTCGCGGAGCAGAAGGGATTTTGGCCTTTGGGTCCCTATGCGCCACGCCCAAAGGTATATTCGTCCTGCCATTTTGGAGGTGATTTTGACGTACTTTTTGAAGTCAAAATTATTCCCAAGTGTGCTTGTTAAAAAGACCTACCTGTCTAATTTCCAACCCAAGTGAAATTTCTGAATTTGGTGCTCATTTGCCCCTCCAAAACTTCAATCTCCCAAGACTGCTTCGTGTGTGTCAAAATAGGGGTAGAGAGGTCATTGTTTGAGTGTTTTTGACCTCCTGGGGACTCAAAACTTGCCCAAAATTCTTGGCCATGCTCCAGCAATCATGATTTTTCATGATGAATCCAAAAATACAAACCTTTCTTGATTTCGAGCTCCCTATCATAAGCGCCGCGCCACTGGGAGAAAAACCCTGTTTTGTGCCCAAAAATTTGTCAAATGACCAAAATTGCCCCAAATTTTTTGAAATTTGGGATGGAGGTTCTCTATGAAGTGCTATGCTGGGCCACAGAGGATTCAGCCAAGATTCAGAGCCGATCTTTCTCTTTTTGCCTATTTTGTCTTTTTGTCACTCTCCTCAATTTCGCCTTCAAACTCCTTATCCGAGCCTTTGAACTCATGTTTCGTGCCCTGTAGTGATAAACCATCCACCTCAATATGGTTTTTTCCTTTTCAACCTTCTCTAACAGTCTCTCAAGGTGGATGTTGATATGCTGGAGCCAAGACTCTCGGTCATTATTAATCTCTTGCTCTAATGGAGTGAGCTCAATTCTCCTATGTTGGGCAGCGTGGCGATTCTCGCGAATGTTTTGCAACTCCATGATCTCATGATGGTCTTCGAGCTATTTGTTCCTCTAGTCCAAAGACCTGATAATCCACTTAACCCTCTCCAAATTGAGAGACAAGGCTTGGATCTCCGTTTGCTGCTCCTGGATGGTCCTCCTAAGTTTGGCACTCTCCACATCTGTATCATCATCATGAATGAGGATGAAGTCGGCCTCTTGTTCACCTGATGGCCCCTCGTCATGCATGGGCCTCTTGCCTTGTGCCTGTGTTGCCGATGTCGGAAGCGAGGCCCCTTCCATCCCAGGTGCAGATAACACTCATTTTGCAGCTGCAAACAAATGTCTACTGCCTCTCTAATAGGTGATGAATACCGGCATAGTAGCGGTCTCATGGTGCTCACACTGATGAGAAGGACCACCTATCTCATGTTCAACCTCTAATAATACCTGTGAAGTGTTGAAGAGGTCATGGGAGATGAAGTCATCCCAAGTAATGCCCTGTAATCCCAGCTGATGATCCACCAAAATCTTAATAAGAGCAAAATGATAAACACTGTTAAGTTGCTGCTGAGGGGTTTTGTGATGCATGAAGGTGTTCATCCTCTCGATGTTCCTGCAGATGAAATATGGGATGTTCATCATCGATACCCTAATAAAATGCATGAGAAACCTGATGTGATAGGCATATAAACGAGAGAAGCTCCCCTCACAGCTAAAATATTTCATCATCAACTTCATGAGTGGAGCATATTCATCTTTCAAATATCGGAATGGAAAGACTCTTTTGAGCTGCCTCAAGAAGCTAGCCTTAATGTAAGGCTCATAATGATGCTGATCAACCTTCTGTTTCTTGTGCCATAGTTCTCTAACATTCGGTATGCCGGTTGCTAATGAGACAGTTTCAGGTGTCAGTGTGAAGGTGGCCCCGGCTAAGATAACATGATCTCCATGCAAGTGAAGCACAAAAAGATGGGCCAACTCATGATGAACTTGAACACTAGCCACCTTTTGACAAAACTCAAAACATGACAGATGCTGAAAACATGACATAGCAAGAGGGCAGGCCTGCAATTCTGTAAGGGTGGTTGGTTCATCGCTAACATGTTTGCCACTTTTATGATGTCTCTAGGGAGCCTGTTCTTTCGAGGATGAATCACCTTGGGTTTCCATTTCAGACTCCGATGAATGCTCAGATGCCATGACTGCTGTATATGGACTATGCTTTGGCTTCCCTTTGATGATTGTATGAGACTATGTGTTATTATGATATTTTCCACCAAGGGGAACAATGCAAAAGGGACTGTTAGGAAGGGGAATAATATGATGGGATTAGGGGTTATGGGGAGAAATTTATTTTAGGGACATGTAGGAGGGTTTGGAGCTTTTAAAAGGTATGATTTTGGGGTTTTACATTGACAAATAAGAGGAGGGGATAGGGAATAGGGGTTTAGCAATATTTTAGGGTAGGGAAATATGGGAAAAATGGAATAGGGTGGAAGGGAACGATGGGAAGAAGGGAAAGGTGAAAGGGAGGAGGAACCTTGGCATCAACACAACAAATTTGCAACCCTAGCAACAATGGTTTTGATGATTTCAAGTGGTAGGATTTAGGAGTTTTTATTACAACTATAAAGGGCCATAAACCACCATCACATTCATAAAAATATATGAGCAACCGAGATGTCGACCCTACCTATCAATTGGAAGGGATTCAAAGCGATTTGTTGCAAATTTGGAACAAAACGGGGCCTCTATGGGTGTGCGTTGCGCAGCAAACCCAGTGTGCCGCGCTCTGTGTGTGCACCACACCCGTGTAGTTTCACCACTGTGGGGTCATGCTCTGTGCGCCGCACTCTCTATGTGCACCGCGCCCCTTTGCCTGTGTGCCGCGCCCTTGAAAACACCTCCAACCTCACTCAAAACGTGCACAAGTTCTCCTAATCACTTTGCAATGTTTCTCTCTAACCTTGGTATGCAAAATTACTATGTTTCTTGTGGAAATTCTATATAAACGCATTTGGAGTCATGGCTTTAATTTTTGTTTCTTCAAAACCCACTTTGATAATGTTTTATTTTGGCACTTTTTCCTGATTTAATTCAACTCTGTATTTCACTTTTCCCTTTGAATTTTTAGCTAAAATGATGCAATTTTTGGCACTTTTTGCAGGGGTTGCATGACATGGCATTTGGCCAAGGAAATCATGACTGCACCTGAGGAGATCAACTGGAGACTTTTTTGAAAACTATCACAAATCACACACTGTTTGACTTTTCTTCAAAACAGAGTTTTGAAGAACAGTCGTAATCTATCAACATGACGATGAAATTATTTAAATCATAACTTTGTAAGGGCCTCCCTCTAGCCTGCATGGCTTTATTGGACATGTTTGAAGACCAATTTATCTGATCCCTAGACCAAATGACTGAAAATGACTCTCGTCCTTTAAAAGATCAAACATTGACTATCATGGACTCTAGTGAACATTGATGAAAAGTCCTAAGCCAGCAGGTGCCATACATGATGGGAAATGACTGACAAGACCTTTCCGTCAGATTATGGCATGCCCCTAGTGGAATGCAGCTGAGTGAATGGAGTGAGACTCCTAAAAATGAAATGCAGAAAGAGTTTTGATCTCTGATGGAGGACTGACAAGACCAACTCTAACACAGTGCCTGATCAATTATATGAGTTCTCAATTTATAGGCAAATGGAGGATGATTGTTCATAAATGAGGGTATTGAATGGCCTTCGAAACATAGATTTAGTTTCCACTGAGGAAGGGATGAGAGGATAGCAGGTTACTTAACTCATTCCCTATCCAATTTTGAGCTCATAGGAGATGATAAGTGTGGTAATCTTCTAGATGGATCCAGAAGATAAGAATATTCCCAGAACCCTATGTGAATTTCACTCAATCTCACCCAGTGCAAGTTAAAGTGGGCCTAGGTACTCTGCAGAGCACCCTGACATGGGCCTACCTGCACTGAAGTGCACTTACCCCTGTCTGAGGCTGTGTTGGTCCCTCAAGGAGGCAATTCTAGAGGGTTTCAGGCCAAAGAACTCTCACGGAAGGAGGCATTCAAAATGATAAATTTTATAGGGCATTTAGCAACTAAATTAGGGTTTGATGAGCCCTAATGATACTAATCTAAATGATGGGAGTGTTGTTCCCAAATTGATCTGTAACCACTGTCCCCTAAAGCATGAAGTCAAAAATAATGATGTCGAGTGATATGCTTTACAATGTGATGAGTAGGTTCTGAAGTGGTTGGTGACCTGCATCGATTACAATACATAATATCATGATATTTTGATTTTCTCTCATGAATTTCTGAGGGAAGGCATACCCATGCTCAGCATATAAACTTTCATTACAAGTACATAGACAGTCGTCTACAAGTGTAGACCCACGATAGGATGACCATCAATGTAAAGCCATTGTATGGATGATTTGGTACATTTCCTAAAATCACAGCCCAGATGGATGAAGCTAGATCTGGGGTCTTCTATCTCGTTCAATCGTTTGCTCAAGTACGAGTCTAGCCATTCAAATATGTGATCTGAATTCGAACATGGGAAGACACTATCTGATTACTAGCGAATGATGTAAGCTATTAACAGACGTGAGAGAAATCACCAATTTTAATAATGATCCTCAAGGTACTATAGTACATTTTACATGGTGTGAATGGATGTTTTGATGTCAAACACCATACAAAGTCTTTCGGTCGAAGGCCAATGATGTCAACCTATTGCCAGAAGCAAGAAACTTGCCATTGATGTATGCAAGCCTTAAGGTACTGAAGGGGTGTTTCTAAGTCAACTTCTTGAATAATGTGTTGATGTCGACAAGACGTGACTCATCACAGAAGGGCCTTGATGTATCCCACATCAACGACAAAAAATGAGTGTAAATGATTTTGGAGATGAAATTTTACTCATGACACAAAGTTCAGGAATGGAGGTCATGAAAATGAAGGTTTATGAGTATTGCAAAGAATGAATTTTAAACTGAGTGACTTCTCTTGAACATGTAGGTGGAATTGAATGGATTGGCATCATTGAACCAAAACAAAAGTAATGGATGGTATGATAGGCCAAGGTATGATGGCCATCTTGCAGATAACCCAACCCAAATAATGACAATGATGAAGTGAAAGTGTCATTTTCAAGAGTGACCTACTGCCATAAAGTGGTTTACCCATTTTCCCATTTTCCCCAGTCATTACTGACCAGTACCTCTTTAGTTTTATCAAGCTTGAGGAGGATAACATGCTTGTTGTATAATTCCACCCTTCGGGTGAATCCATCACTATGTGATGTTTTAATGAGTCTAGTTTTGAAACTTGGTCTTGTCATGATGGACAAGTTTGTTGCTATTTGATGTTTTAACGAGTTTAATGACAGTGATAACTTGGTCCTTTTCATGTTTAGAGAGTTTGAAAAGACAGAAAGAAAAATCTACAATTTCTTTTTCGTATACTTTTCTCTCAAGTCCGAAAATTCATAAAACAATACAAGGGAGAACCTATTGACCATGTTCAGTCAACGTATTCCTTTTTCGTAAATAATCTATCTCAGCCTGAAAAAGGGTTAAACTTATACTGAGTAGATGTCGTTTCCAATCCGTTAATGAGTTGAAAAGGAAAAGTGCTTGGAAATCTTTTCATATTTCAAGAGTCTGAAAAGAGCTTAAAGAGGACTCCAAGGGGGTTCCTTTTCCAATGTTTAATAGAGATTGAAAATGAGATAAAAATATGCTTTGTGGTCAAAGTAAAATTCATGATCGTGCACATCAAATTCTATAAGTTAGTTGTAAATTTGTTCAAAGAAACACCAAATGGATTAAACATACTATTTCATTCGTAAAAATAGGTAAATACTAAAGTTTACTCATTTAATTCTCATGAAATAAACATAAAAAAAAGAATTTACCATGCTATTTTCACCATTTGATATTTACCATTTAGTTTTTGCTCTGATCCTGTTTTTTACCTCGATCTTCATCAATTGATTGCAAGAGATTCTGTGGATCATTTCTCATGCCATCCAGACCAGGTAGGAGATCTACCCCTCCTCTTTCTTTTCATGTCATTCTTTCACTATTTCAGGTAAGTTTTTAGTGTTTTTAGGGCCCCTGGGGTTTGAATTTTTTGCCCTGGGACTAGCGCAAGCTTGCATGTCAAAAACTACATTAGGGATCACCCAGATAGAAAATATTTTGCACTACAACGTAGTGTATCCTTTCTTGGGTTGCACTAGGTGAGTTTCCCAAACTTGTTTCACCAAATTGACCCAAAATTTCTTCAGTTTTTTGCATGAAGATGATCCTAACTAAGCTTATGGTTTGATTTCAGGCTTTCATTGGATCAAAATGTCTATTACTTGGTGAGAAAGAGAGCATGAATAACAAGACATGGTTGCCCTAAATGATCTGGGTATAGTTGAGGCCCTCAAAAACTGTGTGTTTCTCAAATACTTCAAATTGTCCAAAATGAGCCAACAATCAAAACTATTGCAGTTCCTAGTTTATGCATGGGAACTGACAGATCAGGCTTTTCAGATAAGAGACAAAGTTTTCCCTATTGTGATTGATGATGTTTACCTCCTTAAAAGTTTTTCGAGATGTGGTGCCCCCATATCTCTTTCAGGTGCTTCCTATGGAGGGGAGTCAGTGAGGGACTATGTTCAACAATTCTGGCGGCCAAGTACATAGCCTAACAAGGATGGAAAGATAATAATCAAGGATATCTGTAATTGGCCTTTGAGAACAATCCTTTTCACCATCACAAAATTGGCAGGCAGTGTGACACTTCATCTGGCGAACATATCATAAGTTTAGTATGCACTTGAACGTCTTGAGCCTACTTTATTCAACTGGTGCAAGGTAGTACTTTCTTCACTCAAAGAACAGCTGACAAAGGTAAAGAGTGATAAGACAAATAACTTTAGCTGTGGATCACTCTTAATTTCTTTTACCTTAGAAGGAATTCCATTGATGCAACTCCAGCATGTAACAATGGGTGTAGCTGGTCCTAGAGATCTACGTATGCAGTGGTGGGTCCAATTGATGGCTAGGCATGTTGGTCAGTCATTGATTACATTTACCATTGCAATCTTCAGTTGGCTCGATCGACAACACATTTTTGTCAAGGATCATCCATATTCAGGGGTGGATTTTCATGGATATATAGAGTTTAATCGACGAGTGAGCGCTTAATTGGGTACTATAGTTAAATTGTTTTGACAAATTTTTTTTTCTATTTTTAAGTTTCTACATGTTTTTGTGTTTTGATGTTCCAAGACAAAACAAAAATTGTTCTCATGCATGCAGATGTGGGTACTATTTGACCTATGAGGCACCAACAAGAGGCAGGTGGGCCAACATGGAGAAACATTAAGAGAGCAGTTCTCCAAGATTTGGATCTGGTCGAGACACTGGCCAAGTTGCAGGATCATCTAGAGGGATTAAACCTTGGTATTCTGAATGTACAGATCGAGGAGTTACCTATGAGGATGTAGCGCCATACTATTGGTGTTCCAGGCCGTTGGATTTGGTTTTTGTGCATGATAGGTCAGGCTATGACCTATTATCATGAGCATCACTAGGTCTACTTAGGATGTTTTTGCATGCATTTTGAGTTTTTAGGTCAGATGACCAAACATGTCATGGACACAAATTTTGTAAAAACTTTTAAAACATCTATCTACTTTTACTTTTAGAGGTTTTATTTATATGGTTATGTGCAATCCTATTCAACTAATGATGTGAATTGAAAATTTACTTTTACATGTGTCACAAATGTCTGTTTAACGCATAGTTTACTAATGAGTTGGTTAATGTGTTAAAGTTTCTAGAAATATGTTGATATTGAATGTACTTAAAATGTCTTTCCAAAATATGAACTCTAAGGAACATAGGAAGAATTGTTGGATTTCGCACGGTATAATTGTTTGTTAGTTGTAGTACGATGAGTTGTGAGTCTAGCCTAACAATGATTCGGATAATGCCAAGTGAAATGGAATCAAATAGAAGCTCGATCAACTTGCTATACTCAGCAATATTGTTCGTCAATCGACTAATACAAATCCCTTGAAAACTTACTAACTCGCCACTTGGAGAAAAAATGGCCCATGCTGTAGAAGATAAGTTCCGAGTGCTACAACTAGCACCATTAGTGTAACCAAAAAATGGTTCCAAAGGTTTTTCCATCTGCAACAAATGGAAAGTGGATTACTTAACCACATAAAAACTCTAAAAGACACATTGACACTCACACATTCTATTAAAGCATATATACAGTGATTTTTACTACACTCAAATAGTAACATTTGAGATACAGCCCATTTCGAGGCTGTGACAATGGAACTCCATCATAATCCACTAACTCATAGGCACCTTTTGCCAAAACACACTTGGCAATATAAGGGCCCATCTAAAGTGGTTCAAATTTTCTTTCTCCTAGTTTATCAGCTTCCTGATTGTAAAGAAAGACCAGGTCTCCTTATGAGAAAATGAGAGGCTTGACATTTCTGTCATATTGTGCCTTGATTTGTTTCTTATGTGCTTCGTTATCCAATGCAGCTTCAAGGCAAGTTTCATCCAGATGGATAAGTTCCAAGAAACACACTTCTTCTTCAGAAGTGTCGAGTAATAGGTCAACCATGAGTTTGAGAGATGAAACTTCACATTGTAACAACAATATTGCCTCTAGACCATACACCAATTGAAAGGGTGTGAATCCAGTTGCATTTCTCACCAAGGTTCGATATGCCCACAAGGCAGAGTACATGATTAAATGCCAGTTTCATTTATGAGCCCCTATCATTTGTGCTCAAAGAACAAATCACACCATCATTGGCATGAGAGTCCTTACTCGATGGTGGAGGAGGAATAGTGAAAGCTAGTTGGGGTGCATTCGAGATCTTGTCATAGAGTGTGCTAGACTGTGTATAAATCAAGTCAAAATATTAGGCATGAGAAATTACTTGCTCTTTTGTGACAACTTCACCTTTCGCCACATCCTCAGTGATAGATGGTAGCAAGGAATTTATAAACCACTCAGCCAAACACTGATCAAGAACATAAGTTTTAACCATTCGACAATGAAGACGCCACTCATGAATATGATCAGAGATATGAGTAGCAGTAGTCTGTTTAAATTTGGTTAATAGTTCCATTACAATCTCATATCGTATGGGTAATTGGAAGTGGGTTAAAAATGTGGTAGCTAAGGTAGTGAAGTTATCAAAAGAATCTCGTGGTAATTTGATGTACCATGTTGCAGCCTGACCAGTTAGCGTTCTTTGGAAAAGACGTAGTCTAACATAATCATCATTCAAGGAGTTTGATGAACACCATAAATGAAAAGTCATGACATGGTGGGACGAGTCTTCTCTAGGGTTTCCATTGAATTTTGGAATATTGGAAGGTAAATTATGAGGAATCAGCGGCCACCAAGGTGCATGATGAATTGGGTCATTGTTGAGCTGGTTTAGATGTGGTAATTCAACTATCGCAATCAAAGGCAACTGCCTATTGAGGTCATGTTGAACATATCCAAGGTAAGATGGGATTGTTTGGGAAATAGGCCTTTGCATACAAGCATAAGGAATATGCTGCTGGTAACCTTGATAAGGGTAAGTTTGTTGAGAAAATTTGGCATAAGGTTGTTGTTGAACACCAGGACACATTTGGTGTTGTCCAAACCTAGCATAGTCTTGCTGGCCAAGACCTGGATAAACTTGTTGCTGACCAAACCTAGCATAAGCTTGCTGTCCAAGTCCATGTTGAGGTTGGTATTACTGGAATTTCTATTGTTGATATTAGGGCTACCAAGGCTGTTGAATTGACTGTTGTTGTTGTTGATACAAATATTGTTGATTTAACAGTTGTTTTTTCCCACCAATGTAAGGTTGACTAGGTTGTGAATACACTAAACTAGTGTAAGTCTGAGTCATTCTAGTAAAAGGTAAACTAGCCTAAAGTTGTTGGACTTCATACACAAGTGGTTGTTGTAAAACTTCTTGAGAAGGCTAGATCTGTATACCTGAAACTTGGGGGTCTGAGGTTGAAGGGCCATCTTGCACAGGTTGAGATACAACAATTTGAGCTTGTGACTACAGTACAACTGTAACAACATGTGTTGTAGGTATAGATGAGATAGATTGCATAGTTTTTGATGGACACACAAGCCTAGGTTGAATGGGCATGGTTGGCTGCCACTGACAAACAGTCATTCCAGGCTGACCTAAAGACGATGACATACCAACGTATGGTTTCCCCCCAGAAAATGGAGGATAAGGAGAATATGCATATTGTTCTCCATATGGGGGTAGTCCAATGTTGAGTGGATACATAGGATGGTAACCAGATGAACCAGCTTGATATGAACTTGATGGGTCCAGATGTTCAGTACCCGTAAATGAGGAACCAAATAAAATTCCAGTAGAGGACATTGGTGAAGACCAAGGGCTAGAAGCAACACCTGAGTGGGTTCCTGATAAATATTGGTAACTCAATGAGATGGACGGAACACCATATAAGTGTGACTCAGGTGTCATAATAAACATCGAAGAGGTTGCAACAGAAGATTCTGTCGTAGCCATAACAGATGGTATGGTCTGGGATGTTGAGTTTGCCATAGTCAAATGTCCAAATAAGTTTCCTAGTGAATCAACGGGTGTCTAAAATTAATCAATATCAAAAGGAGCATTGAAATGAGGAGTATGAGGATATAGATAAAGACGAGTTCCAAAATGGAATGGAGTTCTGGGTGATTCTACTACAAGTATCTCTTCTATCGAAATCAAACTAGGTGGAAGAATTTCACTATCTCGTCCATAATAGATTTATGGTATTTGTTGTTGAGATAAAGAGGAATTCTCGATAGTTATGAATGTCTAAGGATGTATCGGTCGATCTTCTTCTGGTAAGGTAAGAAATTATGATTGTTCAACCTCAAGATCCAAATTTTCTAGTAAAAGAACAAGTTTAGGTTGGACTTCGTGAACTTTTGGTTCAGAAGTAACTTCTAATTGAACAGTGATGGGTTCAGGATCCACTTCTAGTTGAACTGATTCAGATTCAGAAGTAATTTATTGTTGAACAATGTCAGAATGAGAATCAACTTGTTGTTAAACAACTTGGATTACCGTTTCACTAGATTTAGTTCTAGTTTCCTCTGGTAATTATGGAGATTCCACTTCAGTAACAGATGTACCAGTAGCTAGGGTCATAGTACTTACTGGGATAGGTGTTTCTGGTAATTCAGATGAATAACCATAGGCTTGTGAAGTACTGGATCCAGTCAAATGAGATCGCTTTGACTAAATAGGTGTAGCTTCAGGTAGTAAGGCAGTTTACTCGCTACTCTCTGCAAATGACGGGGTAAGGGTTGATTTTCCTCCACGTTTGTTGATTGATTTTTTTACAAAAAAGAAATAAACAAAAAGGGATAAACTAGGAAAAAGGTTTACCAAGCAACTATGAACTACAAAATACCTCCTGGCGAACCAAGAAGTATAGGCAGACAATCTCCCCAAATGCTATGTTCGGTGTATCGCAATTTAAAAGGCGGCCGACTCGGTTACCTAAGGATGGATAGGGACCTAGTGTTTTCCTCCCATATATACCTGAAAGTACATGGAGGCCCAATCCATAGTAGCATTGTCTAATGCAAAACCGCTCAATGAGAGCATTCCCATATACTTTACATACTGTAACACCGCCCTATATACCTAATGGTACATGGACAAGCTACGATATAGTCACGTACATGGAATGAGGTATCACACTCAGAATGTATCCCGAACAAGTTAGTGATAGTTGTTATTTTTTACAATGCCAGAGCACGTCTTTATCCTAGAACCTCTAAATGTTTTGCATTAGATGACAATGCTCCATTAGGTTAATTGATGTTAATTTCAAGTTGATCTTGATTAAGAATTTGCCTTTCAAGGTTCACCACGTGATGTATTTTCAATTCCTAGAATGCAACTAATATGATAAGCATTCTTTTCATTCAATTTTGACAATGAAAACCATAGCTAGTAGGGATAGAGAAATTAGATTCTTGTAATCAAAGAAAAAAGAACACTTCTAATGAAATTTCCCTAAACTATTCCTATAAGCACACACAAACTCTTTTAATGCACAATGAAATTTTTTCTTTTCAATTACCTTAATGTTGTGATGAACAAAAGGAAACTAATGCACATACAACCAATCAATTGTTTTGCAAGAAAAAAGACTTTATGATAGTTCTGTTTGGATTCGAAAGAAAAGAAGACTTTTACGACACTTTCTTTTGAACAAATATTAACCAACTATAAACCAACTTTGACAATGGATTGATAGTGATAAAGAAATCATTCAAGAAACACTAATCAACCAAGGACAAAGTACGGTTAGCAAAGGAAACACAAATTGATTTCATATACACAAGCATCATTGACCTTTCAGAAAGAAAAATAGAAGGAAATTTGCAAAAAAAATCAACTCAAAGGATGGATTTTGTCCAAAGGAAGATCAACGTAGCCTTGAGTGGGAGATAGTGCACTTTAGAGCACTGCCCTCAAGCCAAGGGTGCTCTGCAATGCTCTGTCTCTAGACCAAGCCTGCGCTGGTGCCAGAGAGGCTATCCTAGGGGCTTACAAGTAAAAATTTTACCAAAAAACACTTCAAAAGGCTGAAAGAAGATCAATGGAAGAAACTAAGGTCTACTAGAGTGTACTAGGATGAAGATAAACTACTCAAAATGATGATCGTTCCCCAGTATGGTCACCAATTTGTTATGATGAATTTGGTATCTACAGATAAATACTAATTCCCTAGGTAGGTAGCTATACCTAGAACACTAGATTTAAAGCACTTATCCTTTTCCTAAAACGATAAATAACACAAAGGGATTCAAAGGACCTACTTGTTCTTTCGCTTTCCTTTTGTCTCCTTTGTTTGACTCCCATCACTCCTTCTCAAACTTAACTCACTCAAAAAGTACTTGCAAGCATAAACAAAAGGCAGACAACCAATCAAAGCAAGAGATCTATCGAATACAAGTAAATGGAATCAGATAGATTCACACATATAAACATCATATATCAAGATAAGCATATGGAAAAATGTGTAAACAACTTTATTAAGTAGAAGGAAGAATTACAACCATGAAGTTAGATCCATTTTCACTCTTCTATCTTGGGTTCCAACCAACATCACATCAATAGCACAACACTCTGATAGCATAACAACACTTTCTTATACTCTCAATTCTCACACCAACAGTATCTCCTTACAAATTCTCAAAGTCCAGCCCCTGAACACTTAGATGAGTGCTCAATTTATAGGCAAATGGAGGAGGTTTGTTCATAAATGATGGTATTGAATGGCCTTCCAAACTTAGAGTTAGTTTCCATTGTGGAAGGGATGAGAGGATAGGAGGTTACTTAACTCATTCCCTATCCAATTTGAAGCTCATAGGAGATGATAAGTGTGGGAATCTTCTAGATGGCTCCATAAGATAAGAATATTCCCAAAACCCTATGTGAATTTTTCTCAATCTTGCCCAGCGTAGGTTAAAGTGGGCCTAGGTGCTTTGCAGAGCACCTTGACATGGGCCTACTTGCACTGAAGCACACGTACCCCTATCTAAGGCTACGCTGGTCCCTCAAGGAGGAAATTTTGGAGGGTTTTAGGCCAAAGAACTCTCAGGGAAGGAGGCATTCAAAAGGATGACTTGTCTAGGGCATTTAGCAACTAAATTAGGGTTTTATGAGCTCTAATGATATTGATATGAATGATGGGAGTGATCTGCCCAAATGTATCTATAACACTTGTAGTCTTGTCCTTGAGAAATAGAGGCTTCTTTAGTAGAATGGAGGCTGGAAACAAACACAGAGTACATTGGTCCCAACTTAGTAAGAATGGAATAGATAAGGCTACCATCTTATTTCTTAACCTTAACACCTTCCAAGTGAAGTCTAAGGGTCTTGAACTTGGACAAAAAATATTCAATGGAAGAAAAATTATTCAGGTCCAACGTAAGCAACTCATTTTCAAGTTTATGGGCTCTAATTTCATTTTTAATTCCAGAAACTTTAGTGAGTTGTTTCATTAAGGGTATCAAGTTCTGTAATATGGAATCTAAGGTCTTAAGAAATAGACATCCCTATCAACCCACATGCTTGATCTTGCCTATTTTCCCATTTGGATGCCTTATCTTCATCTTTAGGTTTAGTTTCTTGGCCTGAGGCTATTCTGTAAATACCTTTACTTCTAAGTAAATCCACAATGTAGGACCACCATTGAAAGTAGTTGGTGTTGTCAAGAATAAATTTTCATGTAATTTCCATTTAAAAAAAAACTGAAGATGTAGATGCTAAAACTAACTGTTCTAATGGAAATATCTCTAAAAATTAGGTCGATAAAAAAAAAAAAAAACAGCTCTAAAAATGGCTTCGAGATGAAGAAGTTATGGATTTTTGAAGAAACATTGTTGAAGATGCCAACGAAGTGTGCGAATGTGCGAAAGTGAATGATAATGTTATATTTAAACCCCTCCCTCCCCACCCCCCCCCTCTTTCCAAACTTAATCTAATTAGCTCACTTAAAAAAAAAAATTATGTGACCCAATTTTATAAATAAGTGAAAGTCACTTTTACAATGGTACTTTATGAGCTCTGATACCATGTAGGAATTTACAAGGTAAGTTCCTCAGATAGAACACCAAAGGACACTGCTAATAAATAGATCACAGATCAATACACCAGTGTTCTTAACATGGTTAAAACCCTCAAAGAGGAAATAGTCCACGACCTGAGCCAATGTGGCCACTTCAGGCAATTTATTAATGTAAAAGAAAGAAAATTTACATAAGATTCTCTCATAAACGGTCACCTTACAAATGACCCTCCATGCTCTTTAAATAGAGATCATGGACCAATCGGGTGTTAATCCATGGATCAAGTGTCAGCAATACTAAGGAGAGAATAAGCCATCAGATCACTACATATTGTGATTGTCAGAATATAAGTTACAAAAGTTCACAGTAAAGAAACACACTGTACCTAAATCTACACTAGACCAAGTTATACTTAACTATTTTCTATGTGTCGAAATATCCTAATAGAATTTAAAAAAAGAGCTTTGATTTTGGCTATATATTTATCCTCTCAAGGCACTCTACTCAAATACATTGGAGGATTGCATAGTTATTTGAGACACACAATTCTCATGTTTAACCGTACAAAACTAGATGAAGTTTTTGTATAGGCAACTCATTTAGAAGCAAGAGGGAAGAATGTTCCTCAAGAGGGAAGAAAACATCCATTTAAGAGTGGAGACAAAGGAAAGGGGAAATTCAAAGGAAAAGGAAAAAGGAGTGCTTAAGTAAAAAAGGATAGAGAAATGTTCGCATGTAAACATTGTTCAAAAGAAGTCCATGATGAAGATCACTGTTGGAAACTTCATCCTAAAATGAGACCTAAAAATTTTAATGACAAAGGGGAAAAAAGACTGCTCCAACTACACAACATGATTTAGGATCCGATTCCGGGGATGAAGCAAAGATCACATCCATGGGATTTAAAGGTATGGACTCTATTGCAAGTACTAGTTCTTCAAGTAGCCTCAATGAAACTCAATGTGAAAAAGAAAGAATAGAGATTTTCCACATTAGAGTCATTTCAAAACATACCAAGATAGATACATTATTTTATAGTGGATCACAAGAAAAACTTATTTCTAAATACATTGTTAAGAAATTTAATTTGGAAACAACTCCTCATCCTAAACCATATCCTTTAGGTTGGATATGTGACAATTTAAAATTGCATGTGAAAAAAAGGTGTAAACTAACATTTTCCATCACTGCAAACTTTATATATGAGGTAGAGCTTGATGTCATTCCACTTGACATTTGTGGTATTGTTTTGGGAAGTCCATATCTATATGATAAGAGAGACATCTTTCATCACCATGAGAACAAATACCACTTGTTTAAATTTGGGGTTGAGTATATTGATAAAGAACATAGCAAGAAGTTGAATTTATCACTTGTGAATGTTGAAAAAATGAAAAGGCTTGTTAATGCTAGTAAGAACTTTGTACTCTTGATGATTAAACCAAAATAGAATGTTGAAAATGAAGCCTTCCGAGGATGTGATGCAAAGTTAAAATCTGATTTGTATGAGGTTGTTAACATCTATGATGAGATGTTTCAGGAACCTAAAGGATTGCCTCCTAAAAGAGGAACCCAACATGAGATCCAATTGCAGCAACATTTTCCTCTTCCAAACATTGGCATGTATAGGATATTTGTCATGGAGAATGCAGAAATCAAAAGAAAAATCCAAGAGTTTCTTGACAAAGGGGTAATTAGACCAAGCACATCGTCATGCGCGTCACCAATTGTTTTAGTACCAAAGAAAGACGGTACATGGTGTATGTGTGTATATTACAAAGATTTGAACAAGATTACAGTAAAGAATCATTACCCTCTTCCTCAAATTGATGATTTTATTGATCAGTTGAAAGATATTGTGTATTCCACTAAGTTGGACTTGAGAAGTGGGTATCATCAAATTAGGATTGTTGAAGGAGACATATGGAGGAAAACCTTCAAAACAAAGCAAGGTTTGTTTGAATGGTTAGTTATGCCTTTCGAACTTTATAATGCTCCTGCAACATTCATGAGAGTTATGAATGATGCCTTAAGGCCTTTTATTGATGATTTTGTAATTTTATACTTAAATGAAATATTCATATTTAGTAAAACTCGTGAAGAATGTGTCAAGTGTGTTAGGAAAGTCCTAGATGTCTTGAAGAAATATATATATTTTTTTAAATATGTCTAAATGTGAGTTTGGAAAGACCTCATTATTGTATTTGGGACATATTTTTGGAGGGGGTGAATTGAAGATAGATCCATCAAAGATTAAAGTCATTGTAGATTGGCCCAAGCCCAACAATGTAACTAAGGTTAGAATCTTTCTGGGAGCAACCCAATATTTTGAGAAAGTTCATTTCTATCTTTTCTTCAATTGCAACTCTATGACATGCCTTGAGAAGCATAAAGAAGGTTTTTTAGTGGGGAGGAAAGAAGTAGAAAGCCTTTGATGCATTGAAGGAAAGAATCAACACAATTCCATTTCTTGCACTTCTTGATTTAAGATAGTCATTTGAGATACAAAGATACAAGTGACTATGCCATGGGAGCGATATTGATGCAACATGGTAAGCCCATATGTTACCATTCTAAAACTTTTAATGGTGTAGTAGTTAACTATCCTACATATGAAAAGGAATTGTATGCATTGGTGCAAAGTGTAAAGAAGTGGAAACACTATTTGATGTGAAATGAAACTATCATTCACACTGATCATCAACCATTGCAATATTTGCAATCACAAACTAAGCTACAACAAGTGGGCATTTCAGATGAGTGGGTTTCTTGTAGAAATGCCACTTGGTGATAAGGTATAAGAAATGTATCTGAAACAAGGTTGTTGACATTCTTTCTAGACAAATTGTTAGTGCTTTAGTTATTCTTAAGCATAATTATATTATGCCTAAGAGCTATGTTGAACAATATGCTTTAGATGATGAATTTAAAGATGTATATGCAACTTTGTGTCAAGGCAAGCAAGTAGAGGAATTGGATCATGTGCATGATCAAATTTTCTGCCATCTTGGAAAGATTTCCATTCCACGGGATGAAAGAGTCAACATCATAAGGGAAGCACATACTTCTCTTATTATTAGCCATTTTGGTGTAGGAAAGACAATGGAATAATTAAAAAGGTATTGTTATTGGCCTAGAATGAATGAAAATGTGTCACGCTATGTATGAGGATGTTATTTATGTGATACAAGTAAGCCTAGCAATAGAATATTAGGATTCTATACTCCACTTCTAGTCCATTCCCATCCCTGGGAAAGTGTTTCTGTAGACATTGTAGGAGGACTGCCTATATATAAAAAAGATCATTATTATCTTTATGTTGTGGTAGATCATTTCAGCAAGATGTGTATTTTGATGCCTTGTAAGAAGAAAGTTACAACTGAACAAACTGTGTAAATGTTCTTTCAACATTTATGGGTACATTTTGGGTTGCCCAAATCCATTATTTATGATCGATATTATCAATTTTTCGAGAACTTTTGGTCAAGATTATGGGGACTCATGGAAACCAAGTTGAAAAGGAGTACAACATTCCATCCAAAAACCGATGGTCAGACAAAAGTGGTGAACAGAATGATAGTAGATATTTTATACTTTAAGCTTCTGTGGTAGTTTTTTAGAACAGTATGATCCAAATTATCCACAATACTATGTTCATTATGTCGACGTTTTGAACCCCAAAGGGGGTCCAACATCAGGATAGAAAATGAATGATAGATTATGAACGATAGATTGAGAGAAGAATCTTCTGACCAGAACAGATAAATAAAAAGCTAAAGTATGATAAATTCAAGCAGAAGCCGACTAATTTAATTCAAGTAGAAGCCGACTAATTTAAAGACTAACCTACATATACGATTCAAATTTCATTATTTTTAGTTTTAATTATTTTAATTTAATTATAATTTATTTTAATTGAATTGAATTCCTTATTTTAATTAACCTAATATGAATTAGTGAATAATAAAACTAATTAATTCTAATGATATAACAAATGAATAAATAGATTTAAATAGATTAAATGTAATAAGTTTATTTTTATAATGTAATAAGTTTATTTTGTATGATTAGTTTTTTAATTTTTAATTTTTGTATAATTAGTTTTTAATTTTAATTAGTATATAATTTTAATTTTAATTTTTCTTTCTTTTAATTCAGTAACCTAATTAAATATAATTAGTTTATTTCAATTTAAAATCAAATTTTTATTTTAACCTAATATGGATTACTAATTTGTTATTTTTTATTTTTATATATATAAATATAAGCCTATTTTATTTCTTTTTTACTGAAACAAATTAATTAATTAATTAATGCATTAAATACTTAACTGGGAAAGTAATAAATGATTTTATCTGATTAAGATTGAATTATTTTATTCCTATTTTATTTTTATGATTTATAGATTAATTTCATTGATAGATAATTAAACCCTAAGTACTAACTAACAAAGAAATAAATTATTTAATTAATTTATACTTTTTAATAATGTTAATTTTAAAATCTATTGTCACTAGAATAATTTTTTTTATATTTTGTTATATTAGTTACTCAATTATTTATTATTTAGTAATCATCTATATTATCTTAAAATAATCTTAATAATTATTTATAATTACATCCAACATTCTTATAACTGGAAAAAGCATTCATCGAGTCAAACATCTCCATTTGAGGCATGCTTTGGTTACTTACCAAAATCTCCTTTAGATTTTATCTTTGGGAAAGATGTTTCTATTGATAGTCATAGTGAGATTGATAAGGCCAAGTGATTCATTGAACAAGTTTAATTGGTGCATCAAATGGTTCAAGAATAGTTGGAAAAGAGCTAAGACAGGTACAAGACAAGGAATGATAAGCATCGTGTTGACCGCAGTGTTCAAGTTGGAGATGAATTTTGGCTTTACATTAGCAAATGTAGGCTTAAAGGATAAGGTAAAAATCTGAAACCAACAAGGTATGGGCATTTTAATCTTCTACAAAAGATTGGTAACAATACATTTTGTTTAGATTTGCCTCCTTATATGAAAATGTATGCAGTTGTTAATGTTGAGAAATTGAGATCATATGAGCCCCCTTTGATTGATGATCAAGGAGAGCATGCTCACATTCCTTCAATAGAGAATTTCTCTCAAGAATTTCTTGAAGAATTGCAAGAGGATACTATCCTTGACAGAAGAACAAGGACTTCAAAATGAGGGAATGTGGAGTACCTTCGTGTTGGTCTCAAAGGAAAAAAATCCAAGCAAAGATAAATGGATTGAGATTGAAAGGGTGAGGGAACTATACCCTCATCTATTTGTTGATTGAAAGTAATCTTTTGGAGGTCCAAAAGCTTCCAATTGGGAGGAGTGATCCAAGGGATCAATTTAGTGCTCAAAATTAAAAGTGTTCAAAAGTGATCAAAACATGTACCAGTACGTAGATCTTGGCGATCTAAATACAACACAACTTGAATTGTTCAAAATTTATATTGTATGCTCCTAATATCATGTTATGATCTAATTCCCAAACAGGTAAAAAAAAATCAGAATGATAGGGTGACTGTGCATTTTTGGGCCACTGGCACGCTACCACTTAGCCACTCTAGACTAGTCCAAAAGTTATGAAATTTGATTGGCTCAGATTTTTTTCTTTTAATATTGGTGGGTTTAATTTTTTTATAATATTTTGGGTTGATTGTGTAATTATTAGACGAATGGTGGGAGTTCACGTGGCCTCCAGGTGACAGTCTAAAATTTTGGTTGAGGGTCGAAGTAGCCCATAGGAATCGAACGCAGGACCAAGCACCAAGCAACAACAAGCTCTACCACTACACCATGCATATGAGACTTAATTTGTGTTTACATATAGAAACTAGACTAGGAGATGTAGCCTAGAAGAGGGGTGAAATCCTTTATCTTGTTTGATGTTATGTGTTTCTAATATGGTAACTTGTGTTGGCATTATGAGATAAGTGTTGTCCTTGATGGCAACTCATACAGGTGACAAATCATAGTGCAACAGGCCAGTAGAAAAGATTGATGATCAGCCTCTTAGAATGGAAGAAAATAAGGGGTTCGCAGGTGCACCATTCAAAAGGTGCGGACCCGTAGGCACGCCATTTACAAAGTGCGGATATGTTCGTAGGTCTCTTGCACAAAAGGTGCGAACCTAAAATGCACAGACTTTCATGCAGAGAAAAGCGCACGCACATGGAAAATCCTATGGTGGTACATGGTATTTAGCCCGACATATTTGATCCTATGGTTTTGGTCCGTGGTTTTGCATCTAAAGTATTGATCCAAGGTATTGGGTTCCTAGTATTGAATACCTATGGTTTTGGACCATGGTTTGAGTAAAGGCCTAGCCTATAAAAAGGAAAGGAGATCATTTGGCTGAGGGACTCAGGTGTTGAATATCTCAAGAAGAAAAAGATCTAAAATTCTAGTGATCAGTTGGTGAGTGATAGATAGATCTAAATCAAGGAGAAAAATTAGGATTACAAGTCGGATCTACTGATGGATGAGATCTCCTCGGCACACAATCAGATCTGTAGATCTGATAGTCTGCGGTATTCCTGAAGTCTGAAAATTGTTTATACCCGCAGGACCGCAAGTGCAGACAAGGAACAGGTGCGGAGGTTCATAGGCCCAGAAGCGTCACAAGTGCAGAAGTGCGTAGATGAGTTGTGGCCACAGGTGTGGAAGTGCGCATACGAGCTGTGGCCACAGGTGTGGAAGTGTGTAGCTGACCAGAGGGTGCAGGTGTGGAAGTGCGCAACTTACCAGAAGGTGCAGATGCGGAGGTGCGCAGGTGAGCAGTAGCCACCGATGTGAAAGTGCGCAGGTCCGACACAGCAGAAGTGCGGACATCCGCAGGATTCTATTGGCTAAGTTGCAGACTCTACTTGAAACATGTTTTAGCTGTTTTATCTATTACTGTTATGTTCAAGGTTTAGATTTGTTTGCTGTATTGGTTCAGTTTGTGCACAAGGAAGTTGGTTGATTGCAGATTTATTTAATACTTGATGGATTGAGATCTTAAGGATTGGAATGTTTGTCATTATCTAGTTTGATAGACTAGATCTGAATTATTGACATATGTTTATGTATGGTATGATTTGGGTATGACAAATGTATGAAACAGCTGCAAGTTATAAGGAATTATTTGCAGGTTGGTTTTGGTGAAAGTATTGTTTCAGTATTGGGTGATTGTGTGCCTCAATGATATAGATGGGTCCAGTATGAAAACTGGATGAAACGTGGCCTTTCAGATTATGGTGTTGTGCTTCAGTGTATCCAGTTTGAAAATTTATGAAACGTGGTACCTAGAGGAAGAAAGAGAAGGTTGTAGCCTTCGGTACGTCGGCACCTACGTACTAGTACATCAGCTAGTACAAGAGCCAAGGGAGTGGTAGCTCCCTTCTAGTAGCAGCTGGAAAACGAGTGAAGGTTGGAGCATTTCAGCAGGTAGTAGCCTGCGTACTAGTAAATGGATCGGCTAGTACAAGAGAAAAGGGGGTTGTAGCTCCCTTCCAGGACAGTCTGGAGAACGAGAGAAGGTTGTAGCCTTCTGCAGGTAGAAGCCCATGTACTGGTATAAGTTTGCACCAGTACACAACTATTGTAAAAGATATTTTTTATTAAAGAAGATTGAGACGACTTGCAGCAGGTGGTTTTCACCCACATTGGGTTTCCACCTTATATCATGGTGTTCATGTGTTCTTCTTGTGTGTGATGATCTGTTCTATTTTACTACTCTGGTTTACTACTCATGTGGTTAATAATGTTCTAATGCACTCATTAAAGATCAACTAACTGAATCATATGTTTACTGGATATACATTTGTTGCAACACATATGAATCTTAATATGGAAATGAAAAAGTTTTATTGATCTGATAATACTGATTCACCCCCCCTCTCAGTATTATTTCCAACAATTGGTATCAGAGCAGGTTCTTTGGTAGAAGCTTGATCGCTTGAAGGAGATCCGTAGAACAATGGGAAAGAAGCTTAAGAAGAAAGCTCCTAAGAAGAAGAAGACATCTTAAGAGAGCTATGACAGTGGGAGAATCGATTGGGGATTATGTGGAAGAAGCACTTCATAATCATTTCAGAATGAAGATGAACTATCAGGTATGAATTTGTTATCCTCTGATGTCCCAGCTATCTAGCCATTTGGAGGTGATGTAAGTGATAATGAAACAAATGAATATGCTCTTATGGGTGAGCAAGAAAGATATCAAATAGAGGAAGAATTTAAAATCTTGACTGACAAAATCAGAGATCAACAAGATCTATTGAACAAAAGGGAATGTGCCTACAAAGAAGTAGCTACCAAACTAAAGGTTCAACTATAGGAAGGAAACAAGGTAAGGGAGTTATTCAAGGACAAGGAAGATCAATGTCAAAAGTTGCAGGATGAAGTGACATCTTTAAGAAATGAAGTAAATGAGAGCACAACAATCAAGAAACTCAGAGATAGATCCAGCTACTATGAATGTCTTGAAGCTGCAATCCTCTTGGTAAAGGAAGGCCTTGAAGAATCAAAGAAGCAGAATAAAGATCTACTCCCAGCTATTGAAAAACAGGAAAACGAAGTTATCAACTTAAAATATCAGCTAGAATGTGCCTTCACAATTCGTCAAATGCAGCAAGATCTGAATGAAGAAAAAAAAAAGGAGATTCTCAAACTAAGGCAACAAGTGGAAGAAGGAAGAAAATATGGAGAAATTTTGAAGAAGCAATGTCTAGAAAAGGAAGAACAACTTCAGGTTGAGGCAAATATCTTGAAAGGTAAATTAGAAGAAAATGATAAGCTCTTACGTTTTCAAGATAGTACTAAAGTCTTGGATGATATTCTTAATAGTCAAAGGTCTCCTGCTATCAAAACTAGTCTTGGTTTTCATGAATCTATTGAAGGTGAATCTAGTTCACAAAGTAAGACAAGGGACTCTACTGCAAAATCTGAAATGGTCAATAAGGAGATGAAAGGTCATTCTCATCATCAACCAAGGAAAGAAATTCTTCAAAGAAAAACTTTTACTCCTCCTATGAATAATGTTGAATGTTATGTATATCATAATCTTGGACATGTTGCAGCCAAATGTAGAAGAAGAAGGGTTCAAGACCATCATTCAGAAAGATCATCACATTCAAGGTACTTTAATGGATATTGCTTTGCTTGCAATATGTTTGGTCACAGAGATGTTGATTGCTACAAAAGAAATATGAAACATGTAAGATGTTATGCATGTAACAATCTTGGACATATAGCTAAGGAATGTAGGAACAAAGTACGGGCACCATACCAAAAGAAGAAAACATCATCACAATTGAAGATATGGAAAAAGAAAGAAGTATAGCCAGAAAGATGTGGCATAGCAGAGTATACAGACATGACAGACTCAAAGGAAGCTGAAAGGTTGGAACATCAGTGTTCCAAATCTCATACACATGTATCATAAAGGGAAGTCGCGTATATACACGAGTTAGACATTGGACAGTCGTGTATATGTCAGTCTAAGGGAAAGCAGTGGGGATAGGCTCAGAAAAAGGGTTTGATATGATTCAGTCCATTATGTCTTGACACTTGTATGTTGTTAAAAGTGTTTTTGATCCTAGCTTGATGATGATGATGTCCTGGATACTTCTTGTTAATATATGCATGATCAGATCTGACAGTGAACATATGGCACAGGTTCAGAGGAGCATATGCTTTTAATAATGCATTGATGGCATTATGATTAGTAGTCCTTGATGGTGATGCTTATATATTGTTGTCATATGATACTTGGGGTTACATAGTTGATGTTCAGATCAGATTATAAGGATAAGGAGAAGTACAATGTACTTGGTGATGAGCCTCTCATATGTTGTTGTTGTTATATGCACAAAGATCATACAATACAGTCATGATGTAAGATTTCTAAAGATCTTGATGCTCATATGAATGAGGATTGTTGCTGTTGATGATATCAAGAAGTCTTGACAAATGATCTTAAGCTCAAGATACATAGTGGTGAATACATGGATGATTACTCAAATATGCAGTCATGGTGATATAATGATAGATTGATACTTACATATGTTGATTGATGCAGATATTCCCAAGTGATGATACTTGGATCATGCAAATCTTGATGTTGATATGATGGCTGTGGTATTTCTCACATATGATATAATGTGGAAGACTCTGGATAAAGTTGATGCTGACATATCTTGTCACAGGTTGATGCTATCTACACTAATGGACATAAACAGGTTGCTGCTCTACATGCTGTTGACTATGTATGATAGTTGCTAAGGACTATCATGGTCTTATTTAGATGTTTGGTCTCTATCATTCAATGTAAAGGTGATATCAAGTCTCATGATGAAATAGTGTGTCTCTATCTAGTGTAGTCATTTGATGAGATCTCTTCTACTCATATGAAGAAAATTGTACCCTCTCTATACATAGGAAGGATGATGAAATATTTTTGTCATTATCAAGGTCATGTAACGGCCTATGTTGGTTTCCCCACTATGCCTGGGATGGATGATGTAATTTTCTTATTTTATCATGTATCCTCATTTGTTTTATTGATGTACCCCCTCTTGGTTGGAAGATGTTTATATGTATGAGTCTTTATGATGTACGGAGTCATGTTCTTTTAGAACATATTTTTGCAAACCGTGCTTACAGTCAGGGGAAGCATGAACAACACACTTCAGCAAAGCAGAGAATTCAGTATGTACTCAGAGGGAGCATGGACAGATTGGTACACCTTGGCATATACAATGGGGGAGCTCATTCAGAGATTTCAGCAAGTACTCAGGGGGAGTATGGTCAGCGGAATGATTATCAAGGAAAGAGCATATCTTGGTTCGCCTTTTGCCCTTGATGTCAAAGGGGGAGAGTGAGTTGGTGTTATTGCCATCAAGTCCAAAGGGGGAGATTGTTGACATTATGATGCATGTGTTGTACTTGATGGCAACCCAATTGTAGAAGAACAACTCACACACACACACACACACACACACACACACACATATATATATAACTAAGAAGAGATATCAGATGTGTTAGAATACATGGGATGCAGGATAGCTCAAAGGAATCAAGATGACAGATCATAACGTGACAAGTCAGCTTTGCCATCAAGTCTAAAGGGGGAGATTGTTGGCATTATGAGATAAGTGTTGTCCTTGATGGAAACTCATACAGGTGACAGATCATAGTGCAATAGGCCAGTAGCAAAGATTGATGATCAGCCTCTTAGAATGGAAGAAAATAAGGGGTTCGCAGGTGCACCATTCAAAAGGTGCGGACCCGTAGGCACGCCATTCAAAAGGTGCAGACCCGTAGGCACGCCATTCATGCAGGTCTCCCGCACAAAAGGTGTGAACCTAAAATGCACGGACTTTCATACAGAGAAAAGTGCACGCACGTGAAAAATCCTATGGTGGTACATGGTATTTAGCCCGACATGTTTGATCCTATGGTTTTGCATCTAAAGTATTGATCCAAGGTATTGGGTTCCTAGTATTGAATACCTATGGTTTTGGACCATGGTTTGAGTAAAGGCCTAGCCTATAAAAAGGAAAGGAGATCATTTGGCTGAGGGACTCAAGTGTTGAATATATCAAGAAGAAGAAGATCTGAAATTCTGGTGATCAGTTGGTGAGTGATAGCTAGATCTAAATCAAGGAGAAAAATGAGGATTACAAGTCGGATCTACTGATGGGTTGAGATCTCCTCGGCGTATGATCAGATCTGTAGATTTGATAGTCTGGGGTATTCCTGAAGTCTGAAAATTGTCTATACCCGCAGGACTGCAAGTGCAGACAAGGAACAGGTGCGGAGGTTCGCAGGCCCAGAAGTGTCGCAGGTGCGGAAGTGTGCAGACGAGCTGTGGCCACAGGTACGGAAGTGCGCAGCTGACCAGAAGGTGCAGGTGTGGAAGTGCGCAACTTACCAGAAGGTGCAGATGCAGAGGTGCGTAGGTGAGCAGTAGGCGCTGGTACGAAAGTGCGCAGGTCCGACACAGCAGAAGTGTGGACATCCGCAGGATTCTATTGGCTAAGTTGCAGACTCTACTTGAAATACGTTTTAGCTGTTTTATCTATTACTGTTGTGTTCAAGGCTCAGATTTGTTTGCTATATTGGTTCAGTTTGTGCACAAGGAAGTTGGTTGATTGTAAATCTATTTAATACTTGATGGATTGAGATCTTAAGGATTGGAATGTTTGTCATTATCTGGTTTGATAGACTAGATCTTAATTATTGACGTATGTTTATGTATGGTATGATTTGGGTATGACAAATGTATGAAACAACTACAAGTTATAAGGAATTATTTGCAGGTTGGTTTTGGTGAAAGTATTGTTTCAGTATTAGGTGATTGTGTGCCTCAATGATATAGATGGGTCTAGTATGAAAATTGGATGAAACGTGGCCTTTCAGATTATGGTGTTGTGCTTCAGTGTATCCAGTTTGAAAATTTATGAAACGTGGTACCTAGAGGAAGAAAGAGAAGGTTGTAGCCTTCGATATGTCGGCACCTATGTACTAGTACATCAGCTAGTACAAGAGCCAAGGGGGTGGTAGCACCATTCTAGTAGCAGCTGGAAAACGAGTAAAGGTTGGAGCATTTCAGCAGGTAGCAACTTGCGTACTAGTAAATGGATCAGCTAGTACAAGAGCAAAGGGGCTTGTAGCTCCCTTCCAGGACAGTCTGGAGAATGAGAGAAGGTTGTAGCCTTCTGCAGGTAGAAGCATCCGTACTGGTATAAGTCTGCACCAGTTCAAAACTATTGTAAAAGATATTTCTTAGTAAAGAAGATTGAGACGACTTGCAGCAGGTGGTTTTCACCCACAATGGGTTTCCACCTTATATCATGGTGTTTATGTGTGCTTCTTGTGTGTGATGATCTGTTCTATTTTACTACTCCAGTTTACTGCTCATGTGGTTAATAATGTTCTGATGCACTCATTAAAGATCAACTAACTGAATCATATGTTTACTGGATAAACATTTGTTGCAACACATATGAATCTTAATATGGAAATGAAAAAGTTTTATTGATCTGATAATACTGATTCACCCCCCCTCTCAATATTATTTCCAAAAACTTGCATCTCTTTTGGCTATTAACTATGTTTAAAAATCATTTGTTTATTTTTTTGTAACTTGATCCATTACCCAAAATACATACAAGTTTCACTTTCAATTTGTATATCACCTTTAAGTTTCCATTACAGAGCAATTCTAAATTAAGACATCAGCAAAATATGTCTTCCTTTCTTTCCAAGACTACATGAAATTCATTAAATTTTTCAAAGGAGCAAGTATTGAGGATAGATCCAAATTGGATTAGTTTTACATGCACAATATGATCCTCACCGACATGAATTTCTGGGACCCCAAATCAAGATTGGGAGACATGAAAATTATGGAATTAGCCTCCTAGTTGACCCATGAGGAGATAAGGGACGAAAAAGTAAAATGGTGATGAAAAAGGGATAAAAGGATCCCTTATATATCATAATAGAACTATTGAGCCCTAAGGCTATCATCAACAACTAGAATCTCATCTCCTCTGATCCTGAATTGGCCCTTAGGTATATAGCAGCCCAAGAGAAACCCATCCTACATTTTGAGGGCACTTTGAGAATGATGGGGATAGAAAGTTTGCAGGCTTGCCAAAGAAGATGGCATGCTATACCTCATAGTTTACAACTGATACAATATCACTCCCCAAAAATACTAAGGAATGCCTTGGAGAGAACCCCACTATACAAAAGAATCATGCAAAGGTTGAAGATCATATGGATAGGACTCAAACTCAGTCATCCTGCAAGAAGGAATAAACCAAGAAAAGGAACAAAATGAATGGATAGACATAGAGGCAAATGGAGGCTTCCATCCATGGGAGGGCACATCATCTGAGGGGCCTTGGGATGTCATAGATGTCACCAGGGTCATGAATGAGCTTCATACTAGTGACTGAGTTATTTAGAGGTCGATAAACACCTTCAACAGGGGGGGGATGATGGGTCCCATCAATAGGTATGTTTTGAAGTTCATTATGCTATCCTCCAACCCTTAAAGCTATCCTTTTCTCACATTAATTCACATTTTTATCCATAATATTCTTAGTATGAATAATGAAGGGTATTCGTCATATTGTATGGCCTAATGTGGTCAATTTGCAGGAAAAGAAACATTTTTGGAGGCATTTACTATGCAGAGGCTTGATGGAGACAACCAAGAGAGAATATACGTGGCTTTTCCACCTCATTAGCTTTCTAACTTGGATTGAGATCATAGAATGCTCACTCATAGCTCAAATTCACTAGAAACCGAGGGACTCCAAGTACGTCTGAAGATCAAGGGGGATCAAATCCACAAATCTCAAGATCTTGGAGCGAATCACTCCTCTTTTCAAGAGAATCGCGATCAACTACATTTTTGTAAAAATAAACCAACCAAGAGGCTCATTAGGATTTGAATTTTTTTTGCAGCTAGGAGTAGCTACTTCGAGATTAGTGCTTGACATTGTCAGTCTTATTTTTCATGATGTATGTGACTATCATTTTTTGTTAATGAGAATTTTACTATTGGTCTACATATGAGTTACTCTTGGAGGGCTAAAACTCTTAGGTTTTGACCCAACCCATACGCTTTAGTCCCTCTCTTGTATTTATTTCTTGTTCTTGTTTCAAAGTATTGAAATCATCTCCTTATTTTAGTAGATGTTATATCATAAAACTTGTAATTGTTGTCTTTCCTATCACCTCTCTTGTGGGAAGAGTGATTGAAAAGATCCAAAATAACAACTAAAAATATTTGTTTATGATTTCTTGGAAAGTATTAGGTATTAGATTGAAATTAATATGCATGTCTAATCTTTGCAACTTAAGAGTTCGTGGCATTGGTTTGGCAATTGGAGTTGTGTTTTAGTTTAGAGTAGACTTCAATAAAATTCAACTCATCTTTTCCATGATTATTTACATTGCTACAATAATCATCATTTAACGCATGTAGTTAGCGAGTTGTAGTAACTGGGATGGTTTTGAGGGGTGGGAACACCTTTCCACATCCACATGGACCTTTTCATATTCCTCTTAGGAACCTCGACTTGCTTCCAAAATTTGTCTCTGAATTCGCTATGTTAAGGTAGATGAAGGACATCGTTGGCATCAACTCTGGTGCAAGATAGACTTAGGAGGGGTACTAGGCTTGGGTAAGGGGTTTTCAGACCCTTCATTTGCCTCCTTTTACCTTAATCTACCTTAATTATCCTTCAAGACACCATTTTTGTCCTAAAAACTCTCTCGTACCCTCCTCTTGTAGAAAAAAAGGGCCTCATGTGGCAATACAAGACCTCCTATAGCACCTCTTATAGGAGACCTATAACACTATTTTCTTCAACCAGTTTTGCTCCATAATTTGACTCTAGCATAGTTAAGTTTAATAACAGCCCCCAAATGGTGATTTGATGATTAGGGAATACTATAGGACAACTTCAACCTCATAATTTAATCACTACAAGCATCAAATAGCAAAACATACTTGGAATTATTATTTTTCTTCATAGGTATGTTAAAGATTGGATTCCTCATTTTCAAGAAAGTGTGAGTAGATAAATGATGCTTGCAAGTAGGTTATTGATTTAAATTAAGTGTGCAAGTAAATTAGCATGATTTACTTTTGCACATAGACTAGCCTTTTTCCTTTCATGCAATTTCAATCAACATTTACATTTGATGAATGACATTTTCACCTTTGTAGTTAAAATCATGTTTTTTTATGCTTTCATAAGAAGTTTTCACTATAATTAGTTGGAGGAGTGGTCTCATCACACCTTAATATAATTTCATGAATGAGGGTGACATGAGTAGAACCTAAATTGCTGTGCATATAGCACTGCCACCTCTAAGTTTGTACGAACCCCAGGTTGATAATTTACGTTGAGAAGCCCTTGGGAGTTGCAACATCCTTAGTGCAATACAAAGGTTCATCAATTATCATACTCAAACTTATGAATCTTCATTCTTGAACCTAAGTTTCTTGATTATTGATCTTTCTCACTTGATATTTTGACTGTGACAAGTGAACCATAACTACTTTGACCAAACGTTTGACTTGAGAGATGTGTTGAACTTGTGAACTTCTACTTATGGCTAATAGCTAAATCGCCATCTCTACAACATTTTTCAACTGTGGGTATGCTCAAGATAATTTAAGACACATGGGATCATATTGAAAATTCAAATCAACAATAGAATGTTATAGGAGCTATAGAGTATGCAAAATTCAGTAGCTTATGTCTAATCAAACTAATTTAATAAAGAAAAATGTATACATTTGAGATGATAATGGAAATTTACATGATGGTATGAGAAGAAGTGATAAAAATGGGTGAAAATGAGAGATAAAACAAAAAAAAAACGTAATATTGGAGGCTCAACACTTGGTTATTTACTTCCCTATTTTTTTTTCTTGAGATTTCTTGGTCACCTTAAATTCTTCCTTATCTCTTCCCTTGCATATTTCATCCATTCTCAATAATTTTGTGGGTGTATTGGAATAATTTACATCCCATTCATATATGATGTCTGCCATATTCAAGGTTTCTTTCAACAATTCTCCTTTTACTTTGTACTCTTTTTAGATGGCCAATAGTGAAGAACTTGTTTTCTGAAGAGAGATCATTTCTTTATATAATTGTTTCATGCTTTACTCTATGATTATGATCTCATGTAATGTAGATACCTTGAAATCATCCTCATTAGAAATCGGGTAGACAAATATTGGACCTTTGTGTGAATCATTTCATTCTCTCGTTTTATTGTGGTTAGATCATTTTCCAATTTCTTCACCTTGTTTACTAGATATTCAACATTCTTCTCTGCTACAATATAGAATAGGATTGGTTGTAGTATCCAATGCTATATCTCTTTCAATAGTTACTCATATTATTGTGGCCAACTCTTCAAAAGAGTACTTCCATCTATCTTGAAGAACTTTTCTCATACCATGTTCAAATATGAAACTTGAGAGATATGGCACTCAATGATTCTCTTAATGTAATATGCCCATATCTTTAAGTGGTAGACATCCTCTAATGATTGGAATAGGAAGCTCAACATTCATGGGTGGTAATATGGATTTTGCTTCTCTTATGAGCCTACTCTTTTTGTCTAGAGTCTCTCTAGGACTGCTTGTCCACTCTCTATTTTACAAGTATCTCCTCTTCAAGCTTCTTTGTTACTTATTCCTATTTTATTTTATCTTATTCTTGCCTTACCTTGATTTCTTCTTGAATTTTAGTTTCTTATTCTTGTTTTCTATTTTCCTTTTCCCGTATCTTCTTTTCATCATCATGCTTATTCATTTCATTGATCTAGATCTTAGGAGGGGCCAAGATTTAGGAGACCTAAAAACTAGACACTACACTGGGAGAGGAAAGTAACAACACAATATTCAGATATTCATGTTAAATACATAAATAATATAGAGGAAAGAAAAAACACAATATTTAGATACACATGCTAAATACATAAAGAAAATAACCATTAACCAGATCATTCACATTCTGCCTTCACCCTTTTTAATATTTATTTCTTTTTTTCCTCCTTCAACCTTTCCCTATTTATGGAAGCTTTCTCCTCTTTAGATTCTTTTCTTTGGGAGGCTTCTCCATTTGTATCTTTGGGATTTATCCTGGGCTAAGAGTTGCCAACTTCCTT
>APFE030992758.1:36257-64786 GCA_000404065.3 Pinus taeda
CTCAACTTGCTTCCAAAATTTGTCTCTGAATTCGCTATGTTAAGGTAGATGAAGGACATCGTTGGCATCAACTCTGGTGCAAGATAGACTTAGGAGGGGTACTAGGCTTGGGTAAGGGGTTCCCAGACCCTTCATTTGCCTCCTTTTACCTTAATCTACCTTAATTATCCTTCAAGACACCATTTTTGTCCTAAAAACTCTCTCGTACCCTCCTCTGGTAGAAAAACAGGGCCTCATGTGGCAATACAAGACCTCCTATAGCACCTCTTATAGGAGACCTATAACACTATTTTCTTCAACCAGTTTTGCTCCATAATTTGACTCTAGCATAGTTAAGTTTAATAACAGCCCCCAAATGGTGATTTGATGATTAGGGAATACTATAGGACAACTTCAACCTCATAATTTAATCACTACAAGCATCAAATAGCAAAACATACTTGGAATTATTATTTTTCTTCATAGGTATGTTAAAGATTGGATTCCTCATTTTCAAGAAAGTGTGAGTAGATAATGATGCTTGCAAGTAGGTTATTGATTTAAATTAAGTGTGCAAGTAAATTAGCATGATTTACTTTTGCAAATAGACTAGCCTTTTTCCTTTCATGCAATTTCAATCAACATTTACATTTGATGAATGACATTTTCAGCTTTGTAGTTAAAATCATGTTTTTTTATGCTTTCATAAGAAGTTTTCACTATAATTAGTTGGAGGAGTTGTCTCATAACACCTTAATATAATTTCATGAATGAGGGTGACATGAGTAGAACCTAAATTGCTGTGCATATAGCACTATCACCTCTAAGTTTGTACGAACCCCAGGTTGATAATTTACGTTGAGAAGCCCTTGGGAGTTGCAACATCCTTGGTGCAATACAAAGGTTCATCAATTATCATACTCAAACTTATGAATCTTCATTCTTGAACCTAAGTTTCTTGATTATTGATCTTTCTCACTTGATATTTTGACTGTGACAAGTGAACCATAACTACTTTGACCAAAGGTTTGACTTGAGAGATGTGTTGAACTTGTGAACTTCTACTTATGGCTAATAGCTAAATCACCATCTCTACAACATTTTTCAACTGTGGGTATGCTCAAGATAATTTAAGACACATGGGATCAAATTGAAAATTCAAATCAACAATAGAATGTTATAGGAGCTATAGAGTATGCAAAATGCAGTAGCTTATGTCTAATCAAACTAAGTTAATAAAGAAAAATGTATACATTTGAGATGATAATGGAAATTTACATGATGGTATGAGAAGAAGTGGTAAAAATGGGTGAAAATGAGAGATAAAACAATAAAAAAACGTAATATTGGAGGCTCAACACTTGGTTATTTACTTCCCTATTTTTTTTCTTGAGATTTCTTGGTCACCTTAATTTCTTCCTTATCTCTTCCCTTGCATATTTCATCCATTCTCAATAATTTTGTGGTTGTATTGGAATAATTTACATCCCATTCATATATGATGTCTGCCATATTCAAGGTTTCTTTCAACAATTCTCCTTTTACTTTGTACTCATTTTAGATGGCCAATAGTGAAGAACTTGTTTTCTGAAGAGAGATCATTTCTTTATATAATTGTTTCATGCTTTACTCTATGATTATGATCTCATGTAATGTAGATACCTTGAAATCATCCTCATTAGAAATCGGGTAGACAAATATTGGACCTTTGTGTGAATCATTTCATTCTCTCGTTTTATTGTGGTTAGATCATTTTCCAATTCCTTCACCTTGTTTACTAGATATTCAATATTCTTCTCTGCTACAATATAGAATAGGATTGGTTGTAGTATCCAATGCTATATCTCTTTCAATAGTTACTCATATTATTGTGGCAAACTCTTCAAAAGAGTACTTCCATCTATCTTGAAGAACTTTTCTTATACCATGTTCAAATATGAAACTTGAGAGATATGGCACTCAATGATTCTCTTCATGTAATATGCCCATATCTTTAAGTGGTAGACATCCTCTAGTGATTGGAATAGGAAGCTCAACATTCATGGGTGGTAATATGGATTTTTCTTCTCTTATGAGCCTACTCTTTTTCTCTAGAGTCTCTCTAGGACTGCTTGTCCACTCTCTATTTTGCAAGTATCTCCTCTTCAAGCTTCTTTGTTACTTATTCCTATTTTATTTTATCTTATTCTTGCCTTACCTTGATTTCTTCTTGAATTTTAGTTTCTTATTCTTGTTTTCTATTTTCCTTTTCCCGCATCTTCTTTTCATCATCATGCTTATTCATTTCATTGATCTAGATCTTAGGAGGGGCCAAGATTTAGGAGACCTAAAAACTAGACACTACACTGGGAGAGGAAAGTAACAACACAATATTCAAATATTCATGTTAAATACATAAATAATATAGAGGAAAGAAAAAACACAATATTTAGATACACATGCTAAATACATAAAGAAAATAACCATTAACCAGATCATTCACATTCTGCCTTCACCCTTTTTAATATTTATTTCTTTTTTTCCTCCTTCAACCTTTCCCTATTTATGGAAGCTTTCTCCTCTTTAGATTCTTTTCTTTGGGAGGCTTCTCCATTTGTATCTTTGGGATTTATCCTGGGCTAAGAGTTGCCAACTTCCTTGTTTGCATCGACATTTTGGGAATCATTATAACAATTCTTTACCTTCTCTTCCTCCTTATCAATGGTTGGGGTTTATGGCCATGTGTACTTTATTTAATTATAGTGGATTGTATATATACCCCTAGTATCCTATCTTTAAAAGCTTAGTGTAGAAAAATTGAAAAATTCTATATCAGTAGCTTCTACTTCTACTTATCGAAAATTCAAAACACAATATGGCCCTACATATATGGTAAAGGTAGGTCATAGTAACTTAATGAAAAATATAATTCATGTAAGCCCCATTGTGATCTAGTATGCAACCTCCTACAATACTACTTTATCAATGATAAACATGCTCTGAATACCATGTTCAAAGTTGAATTTTGCTAACATCAATATATTAAATACCTAGTGGAAAGAACCCAACAAGTTTTGATTTGGAAATGATGTGATATATAAAACCAAATTATTAATAAAATCATATCAGATGGTGAAAATAATCTACTATAGATTCTATGGTAGGCCAGATGTAGAATTCTTTGAAGATAACTGTATACCAATTGTAGAATATCTTGTAGATTCACAAGCTCACGAAATTTACTAAAGCACAAGACAAGAATATACTTCTACTTTCAACCAATGGAATCCAATAGATCGATGAAAGAAATATGAACAAGAAGAAGACAAATGAATGGCACATAACACAAGATGTATCTGGGGAAGCCACTACTCTAAACCCAGCTATTTGTATTGCATATATCAAAAGTATGAGTGAAGATACAAAGCTTATTATCACTAGAACAATTCATCATTAGTATGCTCAACTATCTCAGCTCACAAGCTAGCTCTTGACCAACACTTAGCCAATTTTGCAGCTCTCCAATCCCCTTATCTCTTACATAATTCCTAGGATGAACAA
Organism: Pinus taeda; assembly: GCA_000404065.3. Classification (NCBI taxonomy): domain Eukaryota; kingdom Viridiplantae; phylum Streptophyta; class Pinopsida; order Pinales; family Pinaceae; genus Pinus; species Pinus taeda. The sequence goes on from APFE030992758.1 coordinate 39,777, forward strand.
CTTGTATTTAAAGGGAATTCATGCTTTCAAAATTGCACAATCCAAACATATGATCAACCTCTAATGGATCCATGATATTTACACTCCAGTAAATAATGCAACTGATAGTATATTTTCATATGCTCTAGTCTCAACTGGGTCTTTCTCATACTCGACATGCATGAGTTTTTGATCAAGAAATATTTAGTTAACTAGAGTGACACTTGTGAATGCACTAGTGCACCAACTGACTGTTAACTCTCTATTAGTTCCTCAAACAGTTTATAACTAATTTAACTAAACTTAACTCAGTAAACTGAGTGATGTAATTTCCAATTCAATTTAAACTCATATTGGACCCCTAAAATTTAGGAAGAACATATACATGACTAAAAAAAGACCTCCAACTCGAAATTCCTAAGCTAATTAAGTTAATTAAACTTAATTAACTATTTACATGTTGCTATGAGAATAGAATTTGATTTTAATTCTCAGTTTAATTCAAGGACAAATTAAATTAGAATTTCTTGTTTCCATTTGTTGTGGATTCTAGAGACAGGCTCTGATTGTTGAGAGACTAGTGCCTAGAACATCTAGATCTAATGTGTCTCTAGTAGTTCTTCAAAGAATAGAGACATCACTTATAACTTTTCTTACCAAAAGAATTTAGCTGGTTCAATCATCGAAGAAAGACATAATCCATGATTTCTTTGTACATTATTATATACATGATATCCAGAAGAATAAATGATAAATCAAGGAGGCCATACAGCTTAAGGAATTACATATCAATTACTTTAGTATGAAAGAAGAAAGAAAGAGAGGATGTAACCCATCAGGTAGAGCTTGAAATATCGAGAAATCCACACTTCTCTAGATTTAGAGAGACATGATGAATATGCAAAATGAATGGATTCAAAGACTCACCGAGCGCAATTAAAGATTTAGTGTACAAAGACTCATACAGACATTTGTGCTAACATTTTAACTCAAATGAATCTGTAAGAAAGCAGGAAGCATATCTGGAAGCTACATAGCGTGGAATCTGAGAGGGACATGAACATTATGAAATTACAACATAGAGAAGACACAGTGTAATCCTAGGATGAAGGAATCACCATTGATTTTTCATTAATAATCTAAGTAATACATCCATCAAAGAAGCTTAAACATTCCAAAAAATAACATAGACTTTTCTTTTCAAAATTCTAAACTAGTCTTCATTTGTCGAGAACATATATATACAAAGACCTTTAAACATAGTTCGTTAAAGAAATATTCTTTCTTGCTTTTTTCCATCATTTCCAAAATCACATATCAAAATTATAGTATGCGTGAGAGAAAAGCCATTCTAATCATAATAAAATGTCTTGCTAAAAACTTACTAAATCATAGAGTAAAAATAACTGGAAAGTGAAATAAAAAGGCCATGGATAGCACAATAAGAATAATCTTTTAGGAATGACGAGATGATGTTGATGCTTGCTGATAAGCAGTTGGAACCTAAGGATGAACCATCTGAAGTAGTGTGGGGTTGGCAAATTATTTGCATCACTTCCACATGGTTGGAGGAGGTGGAGCAATAGAACTAAATTGTCTATAATGGAGCCTGAGATGGATCACCCCTGAATAATTCAATTTTCACTGAAAGATACTTTTAACCATCTCGAGAAGGTGAAATTATTTCTCAAGGAAGTTCATTATGGTTGTTCTTTTGAGGACTAGTGTTTTCTTGGGAGCTGCTCCAGTCCTGCTTTTAATCTCGATCAATTTATGATTATATAGCTTCTGTGTGAACAAATCTCCATTTGGCCCCCACAAGTTAGGTAACACAACTTCATGGAGCTTGTTGAACTCGTCATCGAAAGTTGCCATTTTCTTTTGTAGCTTTGTTAGGCTCTATTCCACTTTAGGTCTGGCTTCTTCCTTTGAAATAACCTTTGAAATTCCCACCACTGTATCCATTCTATTAGTTATATCTACTGGCCTCATCTCCTCAATTGACCTCTTAGTTAGGAAATGAATGTATTTCGTAGCATAATAAGAGTTGGGGATGCTTGCCTATTTTCCATTTAGGAGAGAAGGGCAACATTCAACAATGAGCTTCTTTTGATCCTGTATCAAGGCTATTTTTTCCCAACTTTGGTTGATCTTGTAAATAATCTTATCCTAGACCAACTGCCTAGTCTCAATGAGAGCCGCGTTTCCTTAGAGCCAGGCCCTTTGGTCCTTGTTTTCTTGAGTGGCACTCTATAGATCCCTAGTGATCTTGTTTGTATTTTCAATCAAAGCTTGGAGCAGCTTCTCTTTCTGAGCTGCTTGAGATTTGGTAGCATCTAAGTCACTCTGAGCCTTCACTAACTCCCCTTCAGATAGTCGTAACTAGGTTAATGCCTGAGTGAGGCAATCAATGGGGTTTTGAGGGTCTTCAAGAACTACTATCGTACAAACATGAGAAGCAATTCTATTTTTTATATCTGTTACTATCATCTCTAAGGTAGTAAGTATGTTCTTCCTTTAGGTCATCTCCTCCATTATGACCCCTTTCTCCTTTTTGCTCTAGATCAACTCAAGAGTTTGAATGTGCTTGCCCCTAAGCATCTTTAATTATCATCTTAACTCCATATTCTCTTTCTGAGTGGCCTATAATATCGCTACCACTGCTTCGTTATCCTTGGAATCCAACCCCATCTTCATGATCAACTCTTTATATACTTCCTTTTGTTGAAAAATTGCATGGAACTTGATCTTCTTCATCTTTACCTTTTTGAAAATTTGTGATATATAGTTTTGAGCTTGGTTAATGGTCATATGGTGCTTGTTGATGTCGTTATACAACATATCTCCCACATGTCTATGTAAATTTACTCTGACTATCAAAGGGAAACTAGTTAAATCTAAAGACACATCCAAATCCCGGAACTGAGAGCTAGAAGGTAGGGTTTGGATTGAAGGATTTTGTAATCTTATCTTCTTCTCCACTTTATCTAGGTGCATTGCAGCTAGTACCCTGGTGTGACGAGGAGTTATCTTGGAGGCCATTTCTTGGTGAAAATTTTATTTTTTCTCTCATGTTTCCGACTTGGATGACCTTCCCTTACAACCAACCTATTCCTATAGCATAAAGTCTTGCCTCAGATTCTGGGACAACTACCTTAGTTAAGGATGTTGATGAAGAAACTAGTGGTATTTCCTGATTGATCTGAAAACCTAGGCTATCAAACACTTGTGTCTCTAGCTGAATACACTATTCTTCCTCCTCATGTTGATATTCCTGTTCAGGCCCTTGAATTCTTTCCCTTTTATGAACATGTTCCTCTTCCATGTCAGCTATCCCTGAAGAGTTGGTAGTCCTGTTTTGTGCTTTATCCGTGTTGACTGGTGATTCAATCTCCATCTCTGTATTAAGAGGCCAAGAATCCAAGTTAGCTTTCCATTCAAACTCAGGCTTAGGATCATGTACATAAGTTGAGGATTTAATCTTTTACCTTCTTCAAGAAATGATGCCCTAGGGATCATAATGCCAAATTTGTCCTTTCTCAAACTCCATGGCTTCAAGCAAGGCCTCAACTATTTTGAAGGTGTGTCTAGTACTTATCACAAAAGGGCCTACTAGTTGTCCCATTTTTAAAATGTAACCTTTTTTTCCAATACCAAGTGGTATAGGTCTACACTGAGGATTTTCCTGATGAACTCAAGGGTGAATATCCTCATAGGAATAAGTACTGATGGAGGGAGTTCACATCCGTAAACCTGAATTTTTGTGTGATCCTCTTAGAGGTACCAGTCTCTAATGGAGGAGCTCATTTTTCTCTGGGAAGATTCTGGGAGGTTCTCAAGGAAGATTCTAGGTGCAACCATTAACATCTTAACAACAAAAACTTGTAAAACACTTGGTATCACAGCTTTGGAACCAAGCACCAACCTGCTAGAACTTGCTGATCATTCAGTGGTAAGACCAGAGGGAACCTTACAGGATATTACGATTTCTATTGTTTCATGGGAATACCGAGTATATTTTCTTGTCATAAACCCAAAAATTCGATTAGATGGGCACCCTCTAATTTTGGGTCGACCTTGGCTGGCAACAGCTAATGCTTACATAGGTTGTCGAGAGGGCAACATGACCATTGCTAAGGGCTGTGCTGTAAAAAATCTCATCTTATATCCTCCTTCCAAACCAAGTCCATCCATTGTGAAAATACATAAACAACCACCCTCGTACCTGGAAGAAAGCATTCGTTCACCACTTACAGTAGCAGAAGCTCTTGAGTTCAAGAATTAGACTGAAGATGATGTAATCAATAATTTTATCAATCAAAAAACCACTATGAATAATGCCAAATGTCAAATGTTAATAACAATTCTTGACAATGAAGCTTTGGAAGACCCTTTAAAATATATTGATGATCTACATATTCAGACAACTGCTATTCATAACAACAAGCCTATTGAAATTGAACCAGGCAAGATTTTAAACATTAATGATAGTCTGGACATTGACCAACAACAAAAGCTCATTCAAGTTCTGCAAAAATATAAAGGGGATTTTTCTTTGGATTATCTAGTCATGAAGGGCATAGACCCATAGTTATGTACGCATCATATCTACATTGAAAAGGATGCTCGTCCTATCCAACAACCTCAGCGGAGATTGAATCTGCATCTCAAAGATATTGTAAAAGAAGAGTTACAAAAGTTGTTGGATGTGAATTTCATTTATCCCATTTCGGATAGCAAATGGGTCTCTCCATTGGTAGTTGTTCCCAAGAAAAATGGGAAGCATCACATCTGTGTGGATTATCGGGAATTGAACAAGGCCACACACAAAGATCAATTCCCTCTTCCATTTATTGATCAAGTCCTTGATACACTGGCGAGAAAAAAATTCTTTTCTTTTTTGGATGGCTTCAGCAGCTACAATCAGATCCAAATCGCCCCTGAAGACCAAGAGAAAACCACCTTTACTTGCCCATGGCGTACATTGGCTTACAGAGTGTTACCATGTGGCTTATGTAATGCTCTAGTGATGTTTCAGAGGGCCATACTCAGCCCTTTTGTTGATTTGGTAAATGAAAGACTTGAAGTTTACATGGATGACTTTATCCCATATGGGGATGAGTTTGATCAAGTGCTACAGACTTTAGAGAAGGTTTTGGAATGATGCATCACCACTAGGCTACGTTTAAGCAATGTCAAGTGTCACATGATGATGAGAGAAGGCGTAATCCTAGGACACTACATTTCTGCAGCTAGGATACAGGTAGACCCAGCAAAAATACAAGTAATTATCCTACTACCTACACCTTGTACTCAGACGAAGGTATGTAGCTTCCTTGAATATGAAAGTTATTATGGCATGTCTATCAAAAAAGTCTCACAAATTGTTGTACCTTTGTATGCTTTAACAAGAAATTTTGACTTTAAATTGTTTGATAAATGTGACACAACCTTTACAGATTTGAAGAAATTAGTTTTGATAGCACCAGCATTGCGTGGACCTAACTAGGAGCTACCCTTTCACATCTCTATGGATGCTTCAGATGTAACAATAGGTGTTGTCCTCGACCAAGAGGAGGACAGAAATATTTATTCTATTTATTATATCAGTACAAATCTTACTATTGTTGGACTTAATTATACAATAACAAAAAACGAATTCTTAGCTATCATTTATGACATAAACAAATTTAGACATTATATAACTGGCTATCAAGTTTTTCTATATACTAATCATTCCACCATTAGATACTTAGCTAACAAACCTATTACAAATGGTTGAGTGACTTGTTGGTTGCTACTTTTGCAGGAGTTTGATATCACCATTAAAGACCGTCCACGTAAGGAAAACTCAGTCGTGTATTTTCTATCTTGGGTTCCAAAGATAAATGATCCATTGGCAGTAGATGACCAATTTCTAGATGAAAATTTGTTTGTCGTACCAGTTAAAATGCCATGATATGCAGATGTAGAAAATTATCTGGCAATAGGAAAGTTTCCCAGACATTTGACAGCAAGGGAAAGGAAACAGATTGTCGTGCACAACGCCCAATTTCCTTGGATTGGTGGATACCTTTTTCATACAGGGTCTGATATGTGCATACGCAAATGCATTCGTGAAGGCGAAATTTATGACATCCTGAAGGCTTGCCATGATGAGCCCTGCGGAGGACAGTTCACAGATCACATAATGGGGCATAAGGTACTACAGATGGGCTCTTATTGGCCCACTATTTTTAAAGATGCTATGAAATATGTCCAGGCTTGTGATAGCTACCAAAGGATGGGACGTTCTGGTCAGTCTGATGAAATGTCGCTACAATCCAAATTGATAATAGAGCCTTTCGAACGATGGGCATTGGATTTTGGTGGCCCATTTCATCTACCATCAAACCGAAAGGCCTACGTACTGGTTGCTATAGAATATGTAACCAAGTGGGTAGAAACAATAAATTTGCCAAGAGCTACAGAAGAAGCTATAATTAATTTCCTTTTTGGGTTATTTGTGCAGTATGGTTTACCTAGGGAAGTGATAACAGATGGAGGAGGGAAATTTATAGGACATAAGATTACAACCACTCTACGAAACCACCACATCACACATAGAGTCACTTCCCCATATCACCCATAGGTGAACGGGCAGGTTGAAAGCACCAATAAGGTCATCGAAGAAATTTTGACCAAGAGTTTTGACAAATCGGTGGGACTGGGATGCTAGACTTCCAGAAGCCTTGTGGGACTATCGCATAACTTGGAAAAATACTATTGGATATTCTCCATACCAACTTGTATTTGGCAAGAACCTATCTTTGCTATTGAATTTGAAATAAAAACTCGCCAAATAGCCCAAGAAGTGAGATTGGATATAATGGAAGCCCAAACCAAATGACTTCAACAAATGAATGAATTGGATGAGGCTCAACTATTTTATTTACAACGCACCACAATTATTCAGTAGCAAAGGGAAAATTGGCATGATAGTCTTATTAAAAAGAAGATGTTTTATAAAGGAGACAAGGCACTCCTCTATGATTCCAAATTCCAAGACTTTTCGGAAAAGTTACAGACAAAGTAGCTTAGCCCTTATGAAATTCAAGAGATATACAACAATGGCACTCTCACTTTGACTGCCATTGATGAGTCTGGACATTCTTTCAAGGAAAATGGACATCAGGTGCGTCTTTATCACAAACCACTCACCAAAGAGTATTTTTGTCAACAGATACGTCATGATCCCACCATGCAAATTTTAGCTGTAGGGAGTGATGACCTGACAGCTTTACTTTCATAAAAATTTATCTTTCTTTAGTTGTAAATAATGTATATATTCTCTTTATGGTTGGTTGCAATTTAGGTAGGCATCACTATGTAAATGCGAGGATTTCTCTTGTTTTTGGGTGTGTTTAATAATTCTTGTTCAATCATTGAACAGTTGTTGTTCAATCAATTGAACATTTGTTGTTCAATCCATTAAACAACTCCAATCCTTCTTTTTGTGTGTTTTGTTGTTCAGTCAATTGAACAACTATCATTCAATCAATTGAATAGCTACCATTCAATCAATTGAACAACTATCATTCAATCAATTGAACAACTCCAATTTTCCCTTTTGTGCATTTTGTTGTTCAATCAATTGAACAACACTAAATTTTTTTTGCGTGTTTTGTTGTTCAATTAATTGAACAATTGTTGTTCAATCAACTGAACAACACCGATTTCTGTTTCCATGTTTTGTTGTTCAATTAATTGAACAATTGTTGTTCAATCAACTAAACAACAACGATTTATGTTTGCATGTTTTGTTGTTCAATTAGTTGAACAATTGTTGTTTAATCAATTGAACAACACTGATTCCTTTTTGCGTGTTTTATTGTTCAATCAATTGAACAACATTGATTTCTTTTGTGTGTTTTGATGTTCAATTAATTGAACAACACTGATTTCTTTTACGTGTTTTGATGTTCAATCAATTGAACAACACTTATTTATTTTTACATGTTTTGTTATTCAATTAATTGAACAATTGTTGTTCAATCAATTGAACAATTATTGTTCAATCAATTGAACAACATTGATTTCTTTTGTGTGATTGTTGTTCAATGAATTGAATAGCTATTTTTCAATCAATTGAAACATCTATTGTTCCGTAAAATGAACAGCTGTGATTTCTTTTTGTTGATTTATCGCCAGTCATTCTTTTTGCCATTTTATTTCTCTTCTATGTTTTTGTGAAACCATCTGTTTGAATTTGGAATTTGTACCTAAGATAAAAGAAAAACAGTAATATTAGTACCATTATAATTTGTAAAACCTTTTATGGTCATCTATTCTGAAACTGACCTGGTTCATCTATATAATGACTGGTTGAATATCTTCTCTTTGGACACATCATTAACTGATTTACTATTTTAATACCATGTTGGCTTATCTTTCACACTTTCAATGGATAATTCCCTTTGGTATGATGATATAGGAATAAAAGCATAACTTTCATTGGCATTTTTTTTACTTATTACGCCATCCCTGACTCTTAAGGAGTAAATGAGCCTCCCTCCCTTTACAATAAAAATATGAAAATGTGAACTATGAAAATGAAACACACATCTTCTCAAAGAGGATAGGAGGTATCATCATGAGGCAGCCAACCATGATCATAAGGATGTAACAAGTGACATTCCATTATGGCCACCACACCAAGGTAATGACCTTCTTGATAGTTAAAACTGTCAGAAGGACATGAGGTCTCATCACGAGCTGGCCTGATCACTTTGTTATATCCTTGTGAATGGCACTATGAGTATCTAGTTACCATGCTAGCATAGTGGTCTCTTTACAGCAAGGAAAAGGAAAATCATCTAAATACTAAAAGGAGGACTCTGGCTCATTTTTGGGTTAAAAAGCAACCCTATCGAGGCTATGAATGCCTACTGGTACCAGTGGCTCTGCTTGTGGTATTGAAGTACTCTATTACATTTTCAAATACTTTTTATCCTATTACCCCCTATTGATTCATCTATAAAGGATAATTTACCACTTGAATAGCATTTCTAATTAAATTAACCAACATCCATGGTAAACTATATCTTTATATGCATTATACCATTATTCTCTGATCAACCTATACCAACAGTCATTAATATTTATCGCCAGTCATGCATTCATCGCCTTTTCTATCTAAGGTAAATATATTTTCACATAATGATTTAATCTCTATTTTATTCCTTTTACAGGCATTTCAAATCTTTTGACCTGCACTGCTCTAATTGATTTTGTCATGTTTTACACTAATTTGATTGATTGTCTAGCTGCATTTATGACTTCTCGATGCCCTCTCCCTTTTTCCCATGATTTGTGGGCATGGACGCCCTTTTCTAATTGGAGGGGGAATGGTCTGCATTATGGATAGAATGTGTGATGATTTATGGATAACATGTGTGATGATTATTAATTGCTTTCTAGTTAAAGGACTGCATTATGAATGCACGTGTGTAATAATTATTAAACCATTTTCTGATTGGAGGGGGGAAGGCAAGCATTATGGATAGCATGCGAATTAATTATTATGTTGCGCCAAATACCATTGATGAGACAAATAACATAATTGCCTTTGATATTAACTGTCAAACAATGTCACTGCTCCATCAATAGCTTTAATGTTCTACAGTGTTCTTCCAAACTATGAAATTGTGAGGAGAGTGAATGCAAACTTGTAAGTGAACCAGTCACTGCAAAACAACAACCATGGGAGGAAAATCCATCTAATGAACCTACAGTGCTCCGAGTATCAGACCAGGCTCGTGAGATTATTGAGCATGTCAGTTAGCTTCAATACATGACTAAATTACATGATTTCATGAAGAAATAACACTTGAATTTCTACAGAATCTACAGAATGGCCGCACAACGGTAAAAGGAAGGAACATAATAGTCTTTGAGGTAGTGATAGTCAAAGTCTTTGGACTTCCAGCAGAAGGTATGAGATGGACAGATAAGCATGTTCGTCTATAAGATGAAGCCATAGTATTTCAAGACATAGATGAACAACTGGTGCACAAAGGAAAAAGGATTCACCCTACAGCCTTAAGGTAACCATCGCAAGAATTGGAAAACATTGTTCAGAAGTATATCACGTGTGATGGATGTCAGGACATGGCAAAACCTCAACAACTTAAATTGTTGGCTATTTTGAAGCAAAAATTCACAGTTAATTTTCCATTTTATTTAAATTCTTCATTGTATGTCGTTGCTAGTTGGATAATAAAGGTTAAGGACCCACATCTTGTCATATCCCTCATGGGCTGATTAAATTAATCATCATTAATGGACTGACCCAGTAGTAATTGACTTGGTATAACCTTGTAAATCCTCCTTTGACCCCACCTGAAGAAAACCCAGAGATTGAATAGTAGGGGGTAAGAGTAAAAGGTCTAAAAAGGACAATAAAAGGAAGGAATCCTTCTTTTGCCTTGAGCCTAGTAAAGTGTAGACACTCTACGAGGATAAAATCACAGTAGCACACCCCAATTCAAATAGAATAAGCAGGGTCATCTCACATGCCCTTTCCAAGTCCACAAGATGACTTTTTGCAAGACTATGAGGAAGAAGTTGCTCGAGTACTGGAGAATATGAGGACATGTTGTGAAGGAAGGGATGTATCTAGAAATTTTAAAGTGAAAAATTATGCCCCTAACCAGTTAACCCCTGTTGGTAATTCTGGCCATGCTAAACTTTTCCATTTACTGATAATTTGGAGGGTCAAAGGGAATCAGTTCCTTCTATGGATGAGCCCCTTTTGAAAGAGGCCCATGTAGAGGAAACTCTCAGGGATGGAAATCAAATAGAGGTTACTATTCCAGTGGGGTCCCCAACAAAGGAAAACCCTACAGAAGAAACCTTGGAGGATGAAAACAAACTAAGGGACACTATCTTAGTGAAGTCCCTAGAGGATGAGGCCCATACAGAAGAAGACCCTGAAAATGATAATCGCTCAGGAGACACCATTCCGTTGTAGTCTCCTGAGAGAGAAGCCCATGAAGAAAAATACTTGGAAGACAAGAATCCATCGGGAGACACAATTCCATTAGAACCTCATCCTGATATTGGCACAGTTCCACCTGAACGTGAAATAAACATAGTTGTTCCATCGCCGATCAAAAATCCCATAACAAAGAAAACATATAAGGGTAGAATGAGGAATTTACTTAAAAAGTACAGGAAGCAGAAGAAAACAATTAACCAACTGAGAGAATGGTTCAAGGAAGTAGTTAGGGTCCGAAAATTGAAAGTAGAATTGGAGACCGTAGGAACCCAAAAGGAACATTGTTCTTGGGAGAATATTGAAACCTAGACTGAGAGCCCTTTTGTTTGTTCAAAAGGGACCCAAACAGAGCAATGTCCTTTAAAGAGTAGTGAGATGTAGATAGAAGGTCCTTGCATTTTTCCAATGGAAACCCAAATGGACTTTTCCACTACAGATGTTGATGTCCAAACCAATTCTACAGAGAATACTCAGGAAGACTGTTGTATGTCCCAAGGAATAGCTAAAGTTGTTGTTCAAATTGATTTTGAAGGAAAGGCCGAAGAAAATTGCTGTATGACCCAAGAAGCAGCTAAGGATGTTGTTTAAACTGACTCAATAATAACATAGGATGATGAAATGTAGATAGAGGTAAGGGAAGTTGTTATCATAAAATTGTAAAATGAGCTAGCCAAGACTCAGTAGGAGTTGGCTCAACATAAGGAAGAAGTAGTGCCATTACAAGTACACCGGGAACTAAGGAAGAAATTTCAGGCACTTACTGTCACAGAAGATGATACCTTTTCTAATTTCAAGGATGAATAGAAGAAAGTAGAAAAAGCACAAGCTAAGTTGTAGAAGGCAAAGGAGAAAATTGAAACTATTTTCTCTCTCTACTTGGATGCTTTGTCTTGTCGAGCATCTGCCACAAATTATGCACTATGCTTGTTAGAAAAATACCTCTTACTGAAAATTAAAGTTGTCAAGGCTAGTACATCAGTAGAATTCAAGACTACTCCAGACTTTGTCAAATGTTTCAAAGAAAAAAATGAACAGATACAATGCCTTTTATGTGAATTGTACATGCACAATTTTTTCTTAGAGGATGATTTGGATAGAATCCTAGCCCCTTCATTGGGGATATTTAATTTCAAGATTTTCTTTCTTTTACCACTAATTATATTAAATGGGATAAAACCCATAACACTTTTCAAAAAAGGGAATATGGTATAGACTTATGGGTCAAGGGAGAACCCACAAAACCCCTACATCTTTATGTCCAGCATAAACATTTCATAAAACAAATAGGTGTTGTGGCTCAATTAGTACCACTCCATATAGTCATCATTTAGGCAAGAAAGGAATACTTTAAGGAAATAAAGGGGGAAGCTTTGTCAGTAGCAAGACAAAGATGGGAAGCTTCCAGTGATAATGTGAAGAATAGGGAGCCATTTGGGTTTAGAAATTTCAAAGTTTCCTCTACTCGCATACACAAATATAGCAATATGGTCCTAAGCATGGGCCTTGACTGGATAGGGTGCCATTACAGAAGTCTGATTATTTGGTACCCTCCTGATGGGTATTATAGTGATTATAATTTTCTAGAATACCGTGTGAACTAGGCTTTTGCAATACTCAAACAGAAAAATGGTTTTAGGCTATATAATGAAGAAGTTTATCCTACTTATTCCTTGACTCAACTACACCTCAATCATCTGATTTCATGAGGACATGAAAAAAGGTAAGCAGGGGAGTATGTTGGGCCATGGAAAAGGTATGTTTTATCCTAATATTAGCTTAGTTAATAACTATCCTTTATGCATTTATCTTCATTTTAGGAATAAATATAGAAGGAACAATCGCCGAAGCTGGATGAAATCGAATATTAATGTATTGGGTAAATCTAGGCATGAAAAACTAACTTTCGCTATCTTTATACACAAAGGACATGAATTGAACGATTGTTCTTCAAACGACAGAACAACAGTGACCAAGGAAGGAAAAGGAAAATGTCTCGATTATGAAGGACAACGAAAGACCAGGAGATCAATTATATTCTGTGATGAAATCAGATCGACAGTTACAAAATCCTTAGGATATCCCGATCCTGAGGATTTGCTTTTATCCATTTATTTTTCCAAAGTTATATAAATCCATCAAGTGTATTGAACAACTAGTGAGGAATTTTAATATTGTAACTATACTTTTTGGACAGAGAACACTTTTATTACTGTGATGTTGTAAATATACTATCATGTTTAATGAAGAAGGTTGTGTTTTACCTATAATCGCATTCTGAATATCTTTCAAAAGTGACTTCTGGAGACTTTGGGCCTTGTCAATAGGATATTTACTACTTTAATTGTGTCATATTTATTTATTCTCATTCTGATATTTATTTATTATTGTTAGTTTCTGAAATTAGCATTATTCCAATTGTTGTGAGTATTGATGATTATGAATTTCTTTTGTTGTTCAAACTAGATACTAGATCTTGTCGTCTATTACATCTGCATGTTAATCTTAATGGAATTGATTAGGTTCATTTAAGTATTCAATTATTGTGTTGGGTGTGGAGCATGATTGTTCAGAGGTCTTTATTTCGGCTGGATGTATACCCCAGGAAGTTTGTACATCCCTCCACGCGGGGGGTTGGACTTCTCCCTGCCGCGGGCATTCGGGGGGGCTGATCCCCCCCCCAGCTAGGGGGTCCAGGGGCCAGCGAACCCCCGACAGGGGTTTCGGGGGCAGCGCCCCCAAAACTAAAAAAAAATGTAAAATTTCCTTGTAAAAGTATAATAATTTCTAGTCAATCTAGGTCGTTCATTAGGCAGATGATCTAACGGTAGAACTTATGTTTAGTTTAGGGTTTTTTGACCTAGAAGGCAACCCCTCTCTTTGTATGAGGGCATTGTATTTGAGGCCGTGTAATAGATGTGTATTCTCTAAGTGAGAAACAGAGAGGTGAGACTGTGAGAGAAAACAGAGGATATTACAGTGAATTTGTTGTAGGTTTTGTCTCTTCGTTTTGCTGGATAATAGAATGGAAGGACTAGATGTTCGAGGTGGACGTAGCCCAAACTAGGTGAACCATGTATATCTATGTCCCTCTTGTTTTATGCGTTTTTGGTGTTTATATTTCTTCAATATTTTATGTGTTCCATTGCTCCGTAATATATAATATTCTAACATGTTGTTCATTCTACAGTAGTGTTACCAGAGATCTGAAGCTTATAGTTGTTCACTTTCCATGAGATGTTTGCATAGTTATTTGTCGTTAAATTTCTAAAGGTTTCCTTCTTGTGAAACGAATTATTGTTAATACCAGTTAGATTGCTAAGAGTGATTCTGTTTACTTTCATTTTGATTTAGTTCCTTTCATAATAGATTAAAGTAGATTTGAAAATGCTTTAAAGATTTATTTCATGATTTTTTGGATTGAATATCGAGAATTAGATACTAATCATTGCAACAATTCTAAATCATTTCATTATGAATTATCCTCTGAATTCACTTGCATAAACAATGTTGAACACTTGAAATAAGCAGACTTACCCTAGGTTGATGATTAATGTAGGTATTAAGATTGCTTTTAACAGTCATCTTAGCACACCATCAAAAATCCTTTCATTATTTCTAGCCATGCTAAGAGAGACAATGTGATAGGGGAAGATTTTCTATTGCAGGGTTCTTTCTATGCCCAGGATGAGGTTATTACCCCACATATTGTAGGGAAATATTTTCTTCTACAAGGTTCTTTATACACCCAAGATGAGGTTATTACCACGCATATTGTGAATTTTACAATTTTTGTGAGACAAATTTTAGGGGGATATATTATGTAACTAGATCACAAAAACAAAAGCAAATATAGGTCAAAAACTTGAAAACAAGCTTCTTCAAAGGGGAAAACTCCTTTTACATCACATAAATGAACAATTCTTGGATGATTTAAATGACAAGACCTCCTCGGTAAAGGAGTCTAAAGGGTCAAAATATAATTAGGGCTTACATGACAATAATAACGTAAGGGTACACAATAACAATAGTGGGCTTCCATGGGGCACAACAATAACAATATGGAGGCTACACAAGTATTTTTGGGACCAAACATGCCCATATCCTTCAAAAAACTATTTCCTTAAATGCTTAAGTAATTATTGATGCCTCTATATAAAATACTCATCCTCCCATGCAAAATCTTTAGCGGGTAAGTTCTTCCCTTTAATGAGATGCTCTAAAATTGATCATTGTTTTAGTTTTCAGATTCTTTTTTCAGTGATTGCTTTAGTATCCAATAGGATTTTTCTTTCCTTATCAAGTTTTGGAAATATATTTTGAACTAGAAACTTTTCACCTATAAGCTTCTTCAAACATGAAACATGGAAAACTAGGTGTGTTCATGAAGATGCAGGCAGCTCTATTTTGTATGCCATAATACCAATATTTTGTAATAGCTTATAGGGACCATAGTACTTGGGTGATAATTTACTATCCTTCTTAGCTTCCTTGAGTAAAATTTTATTATATGGTTGTAGTCATAAAAATACCCAATCACCCACATAAAAACTTATTTCGTTGCGATGTTGATTTGCTTGTTTGTTCATTTGATTCTATGCTAGAGTCAAGTTATCCTTTAAAATTTGGAGAACTTGTTGTTGATCATCAATGTGATCTTCAAATAATTGAACCTTAGAATCGTCCCTTAGATATGATGTGATGGGTGGTGGACGATATCTATATAGCGCCATAAATGGGGTCATTTTTGTTGCAATATGGAGTAAAGTGTTATAGGATGATTCTACTAGAGGTAACCACTTGATCCATTGTGTTTATTTATTAGATACAAAGGAATGAACATATCATTCCAAACATTTGTTCACTATCTTAGTTTTCCCATCAGATTGAGGGTTATAATATGAGCTATGATCCAATTGAGTACCGAGATAGAAAAATAATTTTGTCCAAAAATTTCCAGTGAAAATGGGATCTCTATCACTTACAATAGTCTTTGGGTTTCCATGTCACTTTTGAACTATTTCCACAAATGTCGTAGCAATTGTACTGGATTTAAAAGGATGAGGAAATGAATAAAAGTGTGCATACTTTGTAAGTCTATCAACTACCACCGTGATAACACTCTTTCCTTCGTAATTTAGTAGACCTGTGATAAAATCCATTGGGACCTACTCCCAACACTGACTTAGAATAACTAATGGTGTTAAAATACATGGGGTTTTAATTGTATCAATGCTATTTTGTGTGCAAACCAAGCGTTCGACCATCAAATTATAAACATTATATTGAAGGTCATCCCAAAAAAGTTCCTCCTTGACCCTATGGTAATTTTTTCTAAATCCCAAGTGCCTTCCTATAGGATAGTGTGAAATTCCAAAAGAAATTTTTGTTTGAGTTTGGAGTTCTTACATAGATATAAGAACCCTTTATATCATAATGAATCATTTTTCTAGATAAAAGTATCATATGGATTGGGATCTTGTTGCAACTTTAGAATGAGTGCTTCCACCTATTCATCATTGTTCCATTCATCCCTTTCTTCCTTTATCCAATCAGGTTGGATAGTAGAAATGGCACAAATCAATGCCTCCACATGCTCATCTGCAACAATAGTTTTCTTCCCTTTCTTGTAGATTATTTCAAAGTCATAACTCAACATACCTGTGAGCCATTTTTGTTTCTCTTCTGAAGATAATCTTTGTTCCAAGAAGTATTTAATACTATCATGATCTGTTTTTACCTTGAAGTGTCTTCCAATTATGTAAAGGAACCATTGATTCATGGAATGTAGAATTTCCAACATTTCCTTCTCATAAATGAGTTTGTGTAATTATTTCCCTTGCTCAGATGGCTTTCAAAGGCAACAAGTCTACCTTCTTTCAATAAAACAACACCAATTTCATTTTTCAGGGCATCACATTCCACAATAAATATTTTTGTTAAGTCTGGTGTAGCTAATATCAAAGCTTGGCACATTGCGTCTTTAATATGTTCAAATGCCTTTGTTACTTCCAGAGTCTACGAAAATGCATATTTTTTCAATAATGTTGTAAAGGTGATATTATTTCCCATATTCTTAACACCCTTGCCATAATACCATGTCAACTTGAGAAACCTTCAAAGATGCCTTAAAGTTATGCGGATTTTCCATTCCTTGATGGCTTTAATTTTGTTATGATCTACCTTAACACCCTTGTAAGATACAATATGACCTAAATATTTCACCTCCTCAACCTAAAAGAAACATTTCAAGGTTTTTTCATACAATTGTTTCTCTTGTAATAGCTTGAGCACCCTGTCAACATGTTGAACATGATCCTTTCAGGACATGCTATATATTAGTATATCATCAAAGAATACTAACACAAATTTTCTAAGGGTATAAAAATGGAATTCATCAAACATTGAAATGTGGAAGGTGCATTAGTAAGGCCAAAGTGCATGAGAAGGAATTCATAATGACCTTCATGAGTTCTAAATGTTTCCTTTGGAATGTATTCAATCTTCATCTAATTTGATGATATCTAGGATGGAGATCCAACTTAGTGAAGTACATTTCTCCATTCAATTGATAAAAAAATTCAACAATGACATGAATTGGAAATTTATCTTTAATTGTGAGCTTGTTGAGCTCTCTATAATCTAAACACATACACCATGATTCAACCTTCATGTGTACCAATACTACTGAAGCAAAGAAAGAACTTTGACTAGGTTGAATTATACCAACCTCTATCATTTTTGCAACCATACATTCAATTTCACTCTTTTGTTTATATGGATATATGTAAGGTTTGATGTTTGGAGGAACACTTCCTAAAATCAAGTGAAATGCATGATCATGATAAAGAATAGGTTGAGATCCTTAGGAGTCTCAAATACCTTAGAATGTTTTTCAGGGACTCTTTGGAGATCTAGAGAAATGGGAAACTTGGATGTTTGCACATCTAGTAAGAATAATTGTCAAATGACACCCAATTTTTACTTCTTCAAAATATTCTTCATGCCATTATATCTCATTATCTTACCAGGTTTCCCAATGATGCCCCTTAATTCAATTTCCCTTCCTTCGTAGAAAAAAATTAAAAAAAATTCATTGTCTCGAAAGTTTGTAACCATCGGTCTGAGCCTAATACAACATTAACAACACCAATTTGAATAGAAATCATTGGAATATTCAATACATATTTCCCCATAGTTAGATTGATATTATGGAACTTATCTTAGCAATTTATAGTTCCTTCATCTGCAACAATCACTTAACACTTTGATGATGGGTATAGATAATAATTAAAATCCTTGGCTATCTTACACTAAATAAAATTATGTGTACTACCCAAGCCAATCAATATTATTACCTTTTCTTCTTGATATATGCTTCTATCTTGAGAGTTTGAGGAGTGGTAATTCCCACTAAAGAATTGCAATATATGGTCATATTCATTTCATCCTTTTCAATCCCTAGCATTGGTTCCTATTGTCTATCTTCTTCATTTCATGTTTCTTGTTCCTTTTCTTCCTCCTCTTCCTAATTTATGTAAAAAAAAAAACTTTCTCCTTACACTTATGACCTCTAATGCATTTTCTATCACAACTGTGACGAATCCCTTTTTCTCTTTTTTCCTCCAGTTGTTGTGGTGTCAACCTTATATCTTTTGGGAAGCTAGGAGCAACAAGACTTCCATATTTATAATTGTGAGTGGTATACCTCCTTGTTTCCATAATTTTTCTTTCAACTTTTCTTGCCACCCTGAATTTTATCTCCAATGAATTAGGTTCCCAAAGTCAAACCTCATGTTGGATGTTATCCTTTAAAATCCCTATGAAGAAATTAATTATATGTTCATCTGAAATATTAGTTACCTTGATATTCAATATCTGGAACTCCTTGATATTTTTTACCATTGAACACTTTTGTTTGAGATTTATCAATTGGCTAAAGAAGGTGTTTCTCTTTGTATCCTCTAAATATTTTGTTAATTTCTCTTTAAAAATTGACCAAGTGAAAATTTATTTATGAGAATAAATTCATCAATACTACACAAACTTATTGGGTTCTAAATATAATGATGCAATGTGTACATTTCGTGTGTGTTGTACATAATGTAGATCAAAGAATTAATTTGTCTGTAGTATCCACATTATCATATCCTTTCCATCAAACTTCCTCATATCAATCTTAGGAATGTGGTTGGTCTTAAACCCAAAGTTTGAGCCTCTAAAATTATGATTCACATTCCTTTTGTTTTCATCATTAGTTTCATGGACTACCTTGTCATCATAGAAGCTTTTCTTGTAGTGACTTTGTCAAAACTTCCTTCAAACCTTCCATGTTTACTTTTAAGCCTTCCATGTTCCATTTTAAACCATCCATTTCCCCTTTTAAGCCATCAATGTCCTCTTTTAGTTCAGCGTTGGTTTCTCTTTGTGAGAACAAAATTTGTTGCACTTGGTCCATAATTTTGATATATCATGTTGCAATTCTTCCTCTTCATGCATCGTAGTAGATCTTTTTGAGGTCTTAATGGGTGTATAATTATTGTTTTCTTGATCCATTTTAGAACCAATTAATGATATATATCCTTCAAATTGATATTTCAAAAAAAGTTATGCAAATTTAAAAATACACACATTTTTAGCTTGATTTTGAGTTTGTTTATATGTTGATCTTAAAATTGTTGTATATCTATGATTTCTGCCTCCCAAGGTCTGAAATTTCACTCTATGGTAGCCCTTTTTCTCCTCTTTCTAACCCAATTATCTATACTAATTTTGGATTCTTAAAGATAAATTTATACCAAATCTCCCAATATGACCTGCTTATGGACTTCTTTGGTAGAGAAATGTCGTATGGATTTCCATGTGTTATGGTTTCATCATTCAACCCTAAAAATCATACCCAAGAAACTACAATCTATGCACTTTGCACCATTTTCTACAAAATTAATTTGGATGCATGAAATGAAAGTTAGGACTATTTTCCAAGAGTCACTTGTCTAAGACTAAATTATGGAGCATACAAAAGCCATAACTTCCATAAACCATATCTTTGAGAATATAGTGAACCAAGAAATTAAATTTTTATATAATGTTCATAGTAATTTTGGCTTCATGTGGTCAAAATTTCAGCTTCTGAAACCTTGCGAGAAAAACCTTATAGTGAAAATTGAAAGAAGACCTATTTGAAGTAGTGAAACCCTACGATCCAGAGCTCTTATACCAAATTTTATGTAAACAAATCACAAAAATAGAAGAAAAGATAGAACAAAGACTTGAAAGTAAGCCTATTCAAGGGGGAAACCTCCTATTACATCACATAAATGAAAAATGCATTGATGATTCAAATGAAAAGGCCTCCTTGGTATATACAGGGATCTGAAGGTTCAACATATAATTAGGGCTTACATAACAATAATAATGTAAGGGTACACAATAATAATAGTGAGCTTCTATTTGGAACAAAAATCACAATATGGGAACTACAATATTATTATAGGGACCTAACATGATCCTTCTATCTGTAGGTCAAACCCATATATCTCATTTCCTCACTTGCAGTGAGGATACAAGATTGGATGGGAACCCTAATGTGGTAGTATTTGACTCCTACATGGAGCAAGGAAGTTTCAGGATCTAAAATACCTTAGCAAGTATGGCATATCCAAGGATGCCTTAATTTATCTGGTATCAAGATAAGGAAGGAGAGGCAAAGGATGTGATGCATCCTCCTCTTGTCAATCCAAATCCTTTAGGGATGTCCTAAAGCTAGAGCATGCACCTCTGAACCATAAAGATATCTTAGGGGCCAACATTCGTTAAGGATCTGGTAACAAAAATACCATCTCTTGAAGTGGATAACATTGTATCCCACTTCTTGTTTGCTCATTATGAATGACTGTAAATTATTTATCATTGTAATGGTTTTTGGCCATCCACACCTACTCTTATGGAATTAGTGCACTAGAACTTGTATGATAATACATATTTGCATTTTTGTTCAAAATGATTATTTATTATGCTCTTTAAAAAATTTAGAGGACCAATAGAAGATTTTTATCAAGGAACCTAATTTTTGTGTTTTTCTGGTCTCATATTTCAACCATGGTTTATTTATTTTAACCTCTTTCCATGAAAATTATCAAAGTTCTAGTCTCGGTAATGTTTCTTAACCTTCCCATTCATTTGAGCAACCAGATATCTTAGGTTACATGGGAAACTTACTTGTTTCTTCATTAAAATAGACAATGAAAGGGTTGTGAAAGGAATTGTTACATTTCTTTGCATATTTGTTGAAGCAAACCCCAATAATGGGTTGCATGACAAAATTATTCTCAAGTAGAGGTGTGGGGGGTTATTTATAACCAATGGTCTATGAAAACACTGATTTTCGTTGCAAGACTTGTCAATAGTTCTATCATCTTCAAAATGGCTACTCTTTTTTGCAAGGGCGTTATCGTCACCCGAATGCTAAGAAAAAGAGTCATGGATGGAAAAATCCAAAGGAAACAAGAAGATTCAAGACTAGTTCAACTCACAAGTAGGATAACACATAGCAACAAAAGACAATTACCACCAGATCAACTATTAAAAATTTGGCTCTGCCACATGTAGAGCCATCTCAAGGAAGCCCATTCTTCAATTGAAATTGAGAGAGACTCAGCCATAATTTTCATAAGTTCAATAATTGGACACCAACATATCCACAAATCATATCACTCAGATAATGAAAAAGAAACAACAAATACAATAGAACCTCCAGCAAAAAAACTATCTCAAAAAATTGATGCCATTGTTTCATTTACATTTATTCTTGATAACTCCTGAGAATGGATTGACATCTCGGAAAAAATACAAATCAAATGAAATAATGTAATTTGTTATTTTCAGTTAATACAAATCAACTAAAAATAATAATTAATATGCTAAATATTATTTTTGGAATAATATATATTTTATGTAATATTATTTTCTTTAATTACACTAAAAATAAAGAGATTTTTTATAACTTAGTATACACAAGATGTTTTCATATGGCATGACATACGACTAAAAAGATAAATAAACTAAATGAAAATAAACATATGTGAGTGTAAAAATTTATAAATTAAACCATCATATATCCATCTTAAACTTAGATTTATCAAGCATCAACAAAATCAAATTTATTAAGTTGTCATATGAAGAAGTTAATATGTGATGCCTCTTGATATTAGTATCTAAGCTTGTGTATTATAAAATGACATTATGTTTAATTTAGTGAAATAATAACATTACATTACTATCTTTTCATCAATATAAAATAACTAGCATTCAATAACTCATAAACATATAGAGGGATCAATCCATAATAAATGTCGAGACACTTACCTACTTACCGCTTCATACATTTCTCATTGCCAAAATTAAAATTAAAATAAAAAATTATAACTTTATTTTAAATTGTTATCATTATTACACTAATAGGTATGTTTATTTTAGAATAAACATTGAAATTTTTTAATTTTATTATCAATAATTATTATGTGGATGGTAGTTTATTTCATAATAAACATTGCAATTTTTTCATTTCATTATCGATAATTATTATGTGGATGGTAGGGATTTAAGATTGATAGAATATTGTAAAATATTCTTTGTAATAGTTACAAATCAAAGGTTTACATTTATCTCCAAAGAGGTTATGCCCCTTCTTCCCTTTTAATTAAATTGATTAATTGAGTAAAAAAATGTCATATGAACAAGTTTCATGTGAAATGAGTTATGGTTTTTTTGGGCACTTGGTATTTACAAGCCATGGTATGAGAACAAAACCTATTTATAACTTAATAATTTTCAAGGTAAAGTCGGAGTGATGGTTAAGAATTTTACACATGTATATATGATTAACTTATAATAATAATAATGCCCATGGGGCTTTGGATTGACATTGAATGGGTGCACTGTTGAGACACTCCTTGTTATAGGTCAGGTTTAAGTCCCTTGTGGGTGCTATCCAATCATGATCATGGTGATGATCATCATCATATTATGATAGTTATTAATTATATAAAAAAAAAAGATAAAATATGAATTAAATTGATATATATATTTAAAAAGATGTAACAAGAAAAACTAATGTGAGAGCATTCAGTCCAAGGAAAATCATTGTAATTAAGTAGACATAGGGGGTCATGTATTTTTAGGAAGTTGGATTCCTAAGTGATAAATTGATGTAATATTAGGCTTTTGAGTGCATAAAATA
Source organism: Pinus taeda (assembly GCA_000404065.3). NCBI lineage: Eukaryota > Viridiplantae > Streptophyta > Pinopsida > Pinales > Pinaceae > Pinus > Pinus taeda. The sequence goes on from APFE030992758.1 coordinate 63,032, forward strand.
AAAATTACTTAGATAGTGAGAGGAAGTTGTAAATTCTCTCAAATAAATGAGAACATGAGTGGTGAATAAATGACAAGAGTTAGAAGACAATTAGGACTCTTAAAACAGTTTCATGATTCGAGGGACGAGAGAGAGCTTTTAGGAATTAATTGAAGTAGAAGTGGACAGAGGATTTAGGAGTCAATTCAGAGGATTTAGGAGTTAAACCATGATTAGTTCAAAAAAAAATTCTAGCATAAATGTAACCCTACAGGCAAAGCACAAGGAGGCCACGATATTGAAGAACAGGCCTATGCGAGACACAAAGTCTTGGATATGTAATTGACTATTTATATTTATATATATAGATGTTTATTCCTGACTGTGTCAATGTGTTGAAGAGTATTTCATGAATGAATTACTTGTGAATTTGTAGGCTCTATAACAGTTTGTAGGTAGAATTCTGAAGGACGCAGAGGAACAGAATGATTCAGAGGAATCATGAATGGATCCTTGAATTCAATTGAGGAAACAGAGGGAAGCTCTAGGGTCAAATAGCGAAGTGAGATTTCGTGGAAGAGTTAAGCTCAACGAAGTTGAGCAACAGAGGCGAAGAGTGAAACCTTGAAGAAAACTCAAATCACAGAGAAATGTTGAAGAAACAACGTAAATTCTAAGTAAAAATGAATTATGGAGGAAATGAAGAATTGATGCACAGGAATCGTTAGATCTCGAAGATCAATGATCCAGGTAGAATCACAGTGGTTCAACAGGGTTTTTTTAGTTTATGTATTGATTAAGTCCTGCAAGCGTAAATCCAATTTACATTGGAAATCAGTGCAAAACACAACACTGGATCTGAAATCTGGATTTGAAGTTTTATAGATGGAACCGTATATCCTTATTGTGTCCGTAAGTCTTTATCGCATCAGCAGAAGGCTTGGTTGTTAATGGAACTGGCCGTGGGTTGATTACGATTGCGATGATGCGATAGATCGTGAGTCATCAAATTGAGATTCAGATCGACTGTCCAGATCTATTGCTAATCACATATTGGAGCAGTCAAGGGGTAGTGTGATGGCAGATATGACATAGAAATATGCCGATAGCAATTGATGATAGATCGCCGATTGGCGATCAGAGATCACGCCGATTAGGGATTGGAGGAGGAACTTTGCAGAGCAAACCCGACGGAGATATATGAATGCGGGTGTATAAGATTTGAGTTCCGGTTTATATGTTCGGAGCTTGTTTTCTCGTTGTTCCTGTGTATTTGCGTTAAAGTGATGTGACCCTAGTTTTAAAGGAAAATTACATTTCATAAAGTGGAATGGCTATGGATTAATGTGAACCATGGAAGGTCGATACCTGATTGCGATAAAGGTGTATCTTAGGATCTATATAGAAGCCGTACCAATGTGGAAAGGTATGAAATGTGGGGTTTTGCCTTTGTAAATTATTTGTAAAGGAAAAGAGCGCCAATAGAAGCTTCTATGTGATAAATGTATATTAACCCATGTTTAAAGGGGGAAGGTTATATATGCGGGCTAATAGATTAAACTAAGGTTTATGTGGGGTGATAGAGTCCTGAAAAGAGTTTAAAAGTCTCGATAGGAAGTTTTAGCGGGGCGATTAATTTTTGATAGAAAGGAAAGGAAGGATTAATGTTTAGACTTGTTGAGTCTATGAATCATTCCACATGAGACTAAAGGAGGGCCTTCACTATTAGAGGTTGTAGATTTGACTCCCTTGTGAGTTAAATACCTGGGAAAGATG